>JASDQU010012106.1:0-16222 GCA_032191745.1 Picea mariana | reverse complement strand
CCAATTGGAATAGGTGGGTGGCCATAGATATCCACCTAGATAAATCCTACCCCATTAGGAAGCAATGGTCTCCATTGTGTTGAGTTCCCCCATCATATGAGGAAATTTCTGCTGAACTTGGCCCCGGGTGATCCAGTTGGCTTGGTGTAGGAGCTGCCCTCCTTTGACAACACGATAAAGTTGAAACTTTTGTTGGTGAGTGCCCTTTGTTATTGCATGTAAGTTTTCACTTTCAAAACCTTGAAGCTCCTTATTCAATGCTCACTGAATTTCTTGGTCCTCATCAATCTCTTGTCAACTTTATTGTATAGGTGGTTGAAGTATGAACTCCATGCGTGACATTTATCAATTTTGTTTTTGTGATGTTATGTCATTTTTTATCAATAAGAGGATGGAACCCTAATTCTATAGCTACTTTGAAGATATGAAATGTACACATTTTTCCTATGGAATATTTCGTTCAAGGTTGTTGTATTATGACTAGCCCTATCATATGCATGAAAAGACACTCTATAAAGTCGATTCTATCAAGTCATGACAAGTTATGTTTGAAGAAGAGCAAGAAACATAACTTGTGTAGTGTTGGCACGCTACGCAAGTGTTGGAGTTTTAATTTGATGCAAAAATGATATTTTCATGTTGTAAATTGCAGTTTGGATGCCCAAGACAGTTTGAAAATAATGTAGAGGCTTCATCAAAACCATATTTAATGCAGGCTATACACATGGAGTCACGTTTAAGTTTTGTGGCTCTAAAGTATTCCTGATTTTTTAGGATTGAAGAAAAGCGAAATGTTTTAAAGGGAGGTTTAGGTTTACACAACTCAACAACATCATTTGGAACATTGGAATGACCATTGCTAACCTCTAGACACCTTGCAGTGATCACCATATGAAGAAAAGTTGAAAAGAACACTCACTCTATAAACACACTACGCAAGTGCGTTGCACAAGTGTATTGTCACCATATCTCTCAAACCATGCATCGGTTTTCCATGAATTTTTTACAAGAGATGAATGAGGGTAAGATGAATAAACCCATTTAATTTCAGGTCAAAATGCTTCAGTGTTTTCAAGCAATGGCCCACTGTCATCTACAACCATTTTCTTGAAATCCATGAGTCGAATTTAGCCAAATTATTTTGTGGAGTAGCATTACCATGATATTAACCTATTGACAAAAAATAATCTCAATATAATTCACCGTTTAGGAGATATTTGAAAAATATCGATTGCAGAATTACGTTGTGGAAGTTCGCTATGAAAGTGTGACAGAGCGCCAACTCATCATCTAGATCAACAAATTTCAACTTCTAGGTGGAGCATGTACACAAGGTCAAAATAAAAATTTGAATTCTTAATTGTTTTATCATTTATAAATGTATTTTAAAGTTGTTAATATGTAATAAATGTAGTAAAAAATGAAGAACTATTTTCTAGCAGGCAATTTTAATTTGTTGCTATAATTTTGTAACTAAGTCCAAGTTTGGGAAGCAGTTAAGTTCGACCCCCTCAGCTTGGGGAAGAGGTTTTTTCTATATATTTTTGTAATTTTCATAATCACAGGGTTGGAAAAAATCCTAGAAGAGACTTTTCTTTGAGCACTTGTGTAATTTTGAGTTTTAATGGAATATCAGTTAGAAGTCCATAACTACTCTTACGAGAGATTCTTGTGTGGAAGGTTTTGAGTTTTGTGTCCTCTTTGCCTTTATGTATATGTTTTCTCTCATGTTTCTTCATTTGATGTTAAATGTTTTTAGTATTTAGCATTAATTTTCTTATTACAAAATTCATTTTCTATGCTTTGTTTTCATATTTGCTGAGTAATTTCATATGTTTTTCTTTGAAATGCTTTGGAATTCATCCTATGATTGATGCTCTAAAGTCATTTGGGTCTAGATTTTTGTCCCTCACCCATACTATATCAATTTGAATAACTCAAAACATCTACTATCTTTCCTCTGCTTCCTTGAGAATTCCACCACCAGTCACTGATAGTTCTCAGTACCTTAAAATAGAATCCATGCCCAATGGATTCGTTTCTACATCTTCCAACAAACCTTTAAATTCACTTATTCATTTAAGACCTAGCTTATGATTTCATTGAAAATCCGTGAGAGAGCCCTCTTTGGGTTGGAAGGGCTATATTCCAGTCTACAATTGGTTTGAGGTTACCTTTGTGATTTGCCTCTACAACCAAGGCAATTTATAGAGAGCTAACACCCTTGACTTGTGTGTCCACAATTTGATCAGTGGATGCCTATTCCATGCAGTCAGGGTTGATCTCCTTCGGTGTCAACTGTTTTGCTACCTCTGAGGTGTCCAATAATGGTGGAAAGTATTGTCGAAGGAGGTCCAAATTAAACATGGGGTGCAAGCCAAGGAAGGCGAGAATATTGATCTCAAAAGAATTGTCACCCACAACCTTGGTGATGGTATAAGGTCCATAATAGAGTGGACGAAGCTTCCGATGAGGTCCAACAAGGCATTCTTTTTGCAAATGTAACCAAATGTTATCTCCCACCTGAAACTTGTGTGGCACCCAGTGTTTATCATGGTGTTGCATGTACTTGGCATTGGAATTATGCAAAATATTCTGACCCTTTTGGTAGATGTGTTGGATCTGCTCAATGAATTGAGTATCTTTGTCGGATTCAGATTGAGAATTAGAGGAGTCTTCTTGGGTGGCCGCAAGGGGTAGTGAAACGTCCATGGGATCCAATAATTGAAATATCAACCCCACCTGAAAGGGATTGTGTCCGGTTGAGATATTGTTGACGCTTGAATCCGTTAGGACCGAAAAAAAAATCTCACAAGGATGCAAATCCCCCTGCGTTTTTAGCGAGGTGGTACTCCTCCCTATTTCAAGATTTTATTGCAATTCTAGATTTTCAAAATAATATAGGAATTTGAGAAAGTCCGTCGTGACATTCAAATAAATATAAAGATTGTAGTAAAATAGAAAAAAAGTTTTTTAAAGAGATTTACTGAGAGATGACCAGGAACCTCACACATCACATATTAAAAAAGAATAACAAAATTTCCTCACATCCATCATAGTTAAACTAAAGATTTATGATCACATAAAATAAAATAAGATGGTCTGCATGCATAAGATAACTTTAATCGATTAAAAACATGTGGATCTCAAATAAATAAAATGATAGATCAATCTCAAATATTTTATACTTAAAACTCAGATTTATAAAATGTCATAAAAAATGATCTCGAAATAGTTCTCTTGGGATTTCTGAAGAATATAGAGTTTGTTACAAAACTTTGAAATTTAAATGTGTTTGTCCTTAGGACTGGGATTGGGGCTCCTACGGACCATAAATAAAATATAAACAAGAATTAACCCGTGGAAAGAAAATGGAGGGCGATGACGGAGTAGCAAGACCTGGAAAGAAGACAGGAAGGAGTTATCAGATTTTGGTTAAACCTTTCTAGTCAAAGAAGCAGAGTAACTGGATGAAAATTTGATAAAGAAAGAAAGAACTGATCAACATAAACTTACTATGATGGTCTCTCTCCTCATTCACTTTCTTGATGTTGTCCTTTTATTTTCCTCATTGACGGTTATAGGAACCGTCTCAACTATTGCTTCTTGGCCTTCTTTAGTTAATTTATCAATTGCCTTTTTAAACCAATAGTCAATGTAGTTTTGCATTGGTGCAACATTTATTTCATGCCTGATTTTGATATTGAATAATTTGCCTTCCAATTCTCTTAATTCATGAGAAATGCCATGTATTGCCTCCTCAATATCTTGATTTTTCACATAATAATCAACCAACCAATTATCTATCTCTTGTTCATTATATTCAATTATGCCATAAAATTTCTTAGTCGATAACCCCTTTAATATCTCAACTTGTTCATCAAATTTTTTCTTTATCATAAACATTGAATTGAGAATTAACTTAGTGTCTTGTACCTCAATAGTTCTCCCTGCCAGATCTATCTCTGTGAGTCTTTTGAACAATTCTTCTCCTTTTACTATGGCTTCAATGTATGCTTGGACAATGTTATTCAAATTCTTGATATTTTCTTTCCAAGAAGTATTCAACCGTTTAATTCGACTTGGAGATGGCAGATCCTATTCTCTTGTTTTCAATTCTGTCATGTTTGAGACTTTTATTCCAAATGCAAGACAACATCAGTGTAGAAACCTTCTTCATTATTTAAATCAACTTAAAGATACTCGAGAAAAGCATGTTCCCTTGAGCCGAAAGAAACAATATTTTTTGATACCTCCCATGATTATGTTATTAGTGATATTCTCTTTTTAATGTTTTTCTCTACATAAATTTGGACTGCTGTGAGTAAACTAGAAGATCCTTTTAACTTAATAGTGGGTGTAGTTAGTTTAACCATTGACAAAGGACTTTCCAGGATTGGAAGAGGCATTAAGGCATTTTCAAATTCTCTGATCCTTTCTTTTATCTTAGCATTTTCAACTTTCAAACCATCAATAGAATCGTCAAGAGCATCCTCGGTTTCCCTGTGTATTTTGGAAATTTGGGATGGTCTCATGTCCTTTAGGTCGACCTCTGAGTGGGACTTTCCATTTTTATTCTTCTGGTCACTTCTTTCTACAATCAATTTTTTAGACTCTTTATAAAAAACAACACTTTGAAAAGTGAAGGATTCTTCTTCACTAAAAGTCTCATTTCCAATGACTTCCAATAAATAATTTTGTTGAGCCATATTTTCTGGTTGTTTTGTTGCGGGAAATATTTTCTCAGTATCTACTTCTAGCTCCATTTCCTCCAGAGAAAAGCTTTGGATGTCATTTTCTATAAGATTATTCTTCATTTCCTTTCTCACAAGGAGCTTGTGTGAACTCTCAATTTTCCCAGAGGGGGGATTCTTCTCTCCCACTCCACTTGAACTATTGTTGACAACCTTTTTAACTAGGTGGGTCGTTGGGCATTTCTCCGAGATGTGGTATTATTGGGAGTAACAAATGGATATTGAACACTTCTTTCACTAGGAACTTTTCCCTTTTGCTTATAAAAATCATTACTACCGAGTAATGTTTTTAGGTCAACAACATCGTGTATATGAGTACTTTGGTTGGTACCTTCTTGTTATTTGTTCAAGATAGTATGCATGAAAGAGTTATTGAATCCCACTGAAATCATATGTCCTACAAAGATTTTGTTTAGATCAAAGACTTTTATCTTTTCAACATAGTTTAAATTCATATTGTTGAAATGATTTGCAAACTCATCAATTTTATTTATATTTATGAACATGAAATATCCAATCTTCCATGGCAGGGGAATACATTGCTTTTTTATTTTTTCATGGAAAAAATGTAGCCAGAAGTTATATTGCCTTGCCACCTCTATAATAAATAGTTTGTCAGATACATGATACAGGAGAAAATAAGGATTTTCTTTCGAGCATAATATACATATGACACTGTGATTCTCCATTTGCTCTATTGTTCCCTTTTTCTCTAAGAATATGTTATCTTGGTCAGATACTCTTGAAGTGTTTTCGCCCAACAATAACCTTTTGAAGACCGAAACAAAATAATTATAAACTTCATAGAAATATAAAGGGGTCTTATGTCTCCATAGTGCTTAATACCAAAAGGTAACTAGATCCATTTCACGATTCACCCTCTTACTTATGGTTAAGTTTGGGAATTGACAAAAATATACAATAGAAAATATCAGATAAGAAGCCATAAATAATTTTTTGTCCTTTTTATAGTGTGATAAATGGGACAAGAATTCGATAGAAATTAGTTTTCCCCGGTAAAATATGGCCTTTTCTTCCACTGTAAAGTACAAATATATAAAATCATGTGAGATATAAATTAGGACATAAAAGAAATCACTAAGGAATGGCCCACAGAGTTCCTTATACCAGTTGACCAGGTCGAATTGTCCGACCCCGACCTAATTGGAAGTCTGATGGTTACTTGCAAAGAGTACGATGCACTTAGCAGTAGCAAAAGGAAAAAGAAAGAAGAGGTACATGAGTTGAACAACATATCAGATGAAACTGCTTCAGAGTCACCAAAAGGAGGAGGTGATGACGAAGTAGACAAAGAAGAGAACGATGCGGAAGAAGGCAAACAAAACCAAGGTGAAGTAACACTGCCACATAATCCCCCTGATGACACAGAGACATCTAAGAAAAGAAAGGTTTCCCCCATGAAAACTTCTTCTTGGAAGAAGTCCAAAGCTACAAATCCCAAGATGGAGAGTATAATCACGGTGGATGACATCGAACTAATTATCGTTGTTGTCTCAGATACCTCAGAACATATTCTACAATGCAATGAGGAAAAACAGGAGACCATGCATGAAAGAATTGAAGAAAAGATGTGAGGGGTACAACAAGCCCTTTACTCCAGCCATGCATTGTCCACTACACCCCTGTCATCATAAGAAACAGAGTTGGGAGATGAGGCTGCCCAACTCCGTAGAATAGCTGATGTGACCGAAGTTCGCCTTCGTCACGTGCAGGAAGAAAAAGATCAGGCCACAACGGCCCTGAAGCAAGCATAAGATGAATTCATAGAGAAACACCGAGTTGTGCAACAGGAGAAGGATGACCTCCAGACTAAGTTCTAAGACGATAAAGCGTAGATGTAGCAGGAGAAAAAAAAGTTGCTCATGGAGTAGGTTGGATTCAAAGAAACGGTCAATAGAGGACTTCGATCTGTGACAGGGTTAGAACAGATGGATGAAGACCTGGTAGAAAATTAAGTCGTGAAGATTGTTGAAGCCATTCAACAGCTTCAACAGAGAATATCAGAATTGGAGCTACAAATAGTGCCAAGCACTCCGGAGGACATGTGAGACCAGAGAGAAGAAACTACCCGGAGTGCAATTGAGAGAATCAAAGCATTAGTCGTGGAATGTAAACAGATAAGTAATCGCAGTGCGCAGACTTATGAGTGCTTTACCGAGGACCCTGAACTGAAGACACTGGAGTCACAACTCTAGGAGGAAAAGTAGTAAGCAACAATAGTACAAGCGCAGTTGAAACTCCTGTCAGTAGTTGAGAGGATGAAAATATCCCAAGAACAATGCACGGCTCAACAAAAAATCCATTCCATACAAAGAAAATTCATGGAAGTGACTCGGAAGCTCTAGCTAGTCAAGGATGCAGCTTGCCTATTGTTTGAGGAAATTGAAGGCCAAGGAGCAGAGCTGGAATAAGTAGTCACTTCGGTTGAACAACACTTAGAGGGACTTGTGAACGAGGTAGTTATTCAAGAGTTCATCAAGCAGTAGGCCTTGGCGAAGCAGCAGGTCGAAGCAGTTTGAGCCAAGCTCGAGGCTTTTGAGGCAAATTTACCTAGATCAGAGTGACTCGAGACGAGTCACAGGTGAGTATTGGGGGCATGTTGTTCCTTGAACAAGTTTTGGAGATCCTTGGTCATGTTTGACCTATTTTGGGACTTCGACAGGCTGGTCAAAGGTGAAGTGCAGGTTGAAGCAGAGATCGTGGGATCTCGGCCCCTATTTAGGGAATTTTTGGGATAAGGGTTTATGTAATGGGTATGGGAATTTCATCCCATGGTTTACCCATGTTTAATCCCTTTTGTAATGTATAAATAGATATCTAGGCATGTAGGAGGGGAGAGAAGGTGAACGGGCATTAGTTGTAATTTGTGCTAAGTGCAAGTGTTGTAAGAGGCTCTATGCTAGTGTATGTTGAGACTTGCAGAGCTAAGTGTAGGTCATCTGTAGTGCTTTGTTCACAGACTGTGAGAAGCTTTGTGTTGTAACCTAACTCAAGGAAGGAGGATTTGGCGAGGTGCACGCAAAGATCCTGTCCTCTGCGGAGTAGGGTTTTGATGATCTATGCACGTAAGAAGATTGATAAAAGATAATAAAAGAGAAGAAGAGTCGGTGGACATAGCCACACACTGGGATGAACCAAGTATATCCTCTGTTATGGTTGCTTTGTGCATTATGGTTTTTATATTGTTCATGTCATTTATGCTTAGTGCAATAATGTATGTTTAGATGAATCTGATATGATAGCTTAGTGCTTAGTGATATGAATGAATACTAGACCTGATCTATTTCCATATGCTAAGTGCCTAGATGTGTTTGATCTGGTTGAATACTGCAATGCTCTGTAATTAGGGTTTTATCTGTGAAGTAAATATTGGTTAAGTACTAATGAACGATAACTGCTAAGTTCTTTGTTATATTATTTTAATCACAGATCTGTTTCCGAGCTAGGTTGCAGACACTTGAGTCCTGTAACCGCCCCTGCCTCTACCTCGGGTGAGACTTCATCTACTTCGCAGGTGTTGCTAAAAGGGCCGATAGTTAGGGTTTTGTTGGTGCACTGCTGAGCGTTGAACCCTGGGTCTGCCTCTGTGACAACCAGACAATATGAGGATGAAGGTTACCTCTTTTCCTTATCATTACCAGTTCCTAATTGGATTGAGGAATTTCGACAATAGTGGTTAACCCACCCAACTATATCACAGGTAATTCAGTGACTTCAAGAGGACCCTAACCCACCCACTGACTACACTTAGAAATACAATATCCTTCGGTATAAGGAGCACTTGGTTTTGTATCTGAGTTCAGCACTCAACCCTGGGATCTTAAATGAGTTGCATTCATCTGCTATTGCTGGTCACTCAGGATTCCAAAAGACATATGCTCATTCTCATCGTTCTTTTTTCTGGGAAGGAATGAAGAAGTACATCCTTACCCTTTTCACCGAATGTTATATTTTCAACCGCAATAAAGGTGAAATTATCAAGTCCCCAAGAGCCCCACAGTCGTTACCTATTCTAGTATCTATTTGTACTCAGATCTCCATGGAATTTATCATGGGCTGTAATACCCCAAGGACGAGCCCCAGTTATATTTATTTATTATAAACATGTTTTGCAGGCTGGTGAGTCAAGCAATTGTAAGCTAGTAAGATTATGTGTAAGTAGGTCGAAGAGCCTAGGTGTTAAAAACATCGTTGCATGTAGACCGACCAGGAAGAAAGAGTGATGGGGGACTAAGCTTCCACAAGGTTGGCTAAGGGAGGAGGCTAAGTGTGTGGGCCTAGGGGCTAAGCTAGGGGGCTTACCTCTGAAGGGGGTAATAATTTATCATTATTTCCTAAAAGGCTAAGGTGCTCAATTTACCAAATGTTGTCCTAAGTTCTTGGAAAATGCTAAGTGGAGTGCATGCAACTATAGGAAAACAAGTGTCGACCTGGGCGCATGAAGTTAAAGTAGAAGAAGTCAGCCGTGTTGGGGGTGGGCTTCCCATTCTTTCATCCTCCACCTAAGTTCACTGGGATATGGGGCGTCTGAACACATTTTGCCTCTACATCTGCATCTACATTGTTTCTTGGTCACGCACCCTAAAACCCATGGGAAAACTGACGAACTGATCTGTGTCTTCGGGGAAGTTCGAGTATCCCATATTTTTCTGAGCCATGTGGTGTCATAACTGTGGGTTGTTGTGGCCATGCAGTTCAACCGTGAAGAGGACCTATGTTGTTTTATGGTGAAGCCTGACACATCATGGAGATGGCCTGAACCATGTTGTGTCTTAGTGTGGCTCATTGTTGTTGTGCATTCATTATTGAGCCTTGTTGTTGTGTCCTCGCAATGCTGGAACTAGTTGAAGAAGCAGGTTGTCAGGCCTGTGAACAACAGTCTCTCCAGGTGAGAGAGTTTGTTGTGGTCGAAGAGGCAGGTGGTTAGGCCCTTGAGAAACTCTCAGCAGGTGAGAGAGTGTGTTGAGGAAGTAATATCTCCTGGAGGGAGTCCTATAGTTGCTATAGAGCTCTGAGAATTCTGCTCTGGCTTGTTTCTCAAGCCCAAGGCAAGGGAGGTGAAGCATCTGAGGGATTGTGTGACAGTGAAGTTGTGTACTCCTAGGGTGGGATAGGCATGTGGGGAATGAGATTCTGTGAGCAGTGGACGTAAGTGGATGATGGGAGAGAAGCGCTCCTCGTGAACTATGGGTCTTCCTTATTGACCTTGCCTAGCCTAGGATTCCCTTGCCCTAGGTGGAGCTTAGTCCCAGCTCGAGGGTGACCTACTACTGAGAGTGATGAGCAACGCGGTCTATGGCTGGGAGGTTCATGGAAGGTCTGCACGTAGTTGGTGGTGTTACTCTAGTTGAAAAGATAAGTATCAGTTTGTGCTTAATTTACATGTTATGCATGTCTGTGATGCTTGAGTGATTATCATGTATTCCGTTGCATGTGGATTTACTATTAATCTTGCTTGAATATGAACTGGTAGTAGTAATTATGTCTTTACTCTATGTTAAGTGATTTAAATTCCTTAAATGCATATTCTATAAGTGTATATTCCATAGTGGTAGTAATACCCGGTCTCTATGTTGGTCGGGGAGGTTATAGTTTGGTATCAGAGTTAAGTGTGAACTCCGAGTAGTGGCATTTGTCGGCCTAGTTGGTGGCCGGGGACATTATAATCTGGTATCAAAGTCAAGGTTTCAACACTGAGCCTGGATGGGCCATGTTAATGGAAGTTGAAGAAAAAGTTTCGGAAAGAATTGTTGTCGAAGTAGACAAAATTCGAGTTCAGAGCCAAGGTTTCAACGTTGAACCTGGATGGGATGGATAAGTGGTCATTAGACCCAAGGTTTCAAGAGGAAATTGTGTCTGGAGGACCAATTTCGAACCTCAAAACCTTCCTGAGTGCCAAGAAGTTACCTTGGCCGTGTTACAAAGTTCAGGAAGAGTAGCGGTGTCGTAAAACCATGACATAAGTGGTATTGGGCCGCAGAGTAATGTGGACCTTAGGATTTGTTCAGGAGAAGGAGAATCCTTCACGACCATTAGATCTAGTAATGTTACGAGGTAGTTAGCCATGAATTCCTTTGGAAATCCGCAGAGTAACAAAGTCTATTCTGCGTCGTAGGATCTGTTTGGAAGGAAGGGAAATCCCTTACGACCGTAAGATCTGGGGGAAGGTGCAGAAGAGATAACCCATAATCCCTTCGAACTTCACGACTTCAGTGAAGTCTGATGCCAAAAACAAGAGAAGGGTCGAAGCCTGAAGCCTTGAAGTCCCAAAAGTGGATCTACACCGTAGATCTGGAGAGGAGATCTCGACCATTGGATCAAGCCAATGTTAAAAGGTCAAACAAAGTAGTGAAGGGCAAAAGCTGCCAAAGAGCTGAAGTAGTGAGTCATGATGATGTCACTTGGTTTGTCATAGGCACATGGGTTGTGCACCCCGTGTCAGTGGGTTTTGAACCCGTAGAATTTTGAAATTTCGTTGGAACATGATGCGTGTCACCCATCTTAATGGGTCACGTATCAGCCACTAGTCTTTCACCACATGGAATCCTGTATGAGCAGGGTTAGTGGTGCCTGAGGTTACGTAACGTAGTTAAAGGTCGGGGGACCCACAGTGGCATTGATCATGATACATCAATATCAACGGCCAAAAAGCATTGTAGGGACCCAAGTTGCACAGAAGTTAATTATCCAAGGCGATTCCACAATCCAAACTACGGTTTCATCGAGGGGTTATGTGTCAACGTCAGAAGAATTACGGGATGAAAGGCGGGTTACTCCAAACCACTACCGCATGCTCCCGCAATTGGAAAATGTAAGTGATGTGACGTAATGATGTCAACAAAGGAGACATGGGAGTGTACATAGATTAACTGGTTTGAATGCGTAAACTGGTAAAGTATTGAGTAAGTTTCAATTGTTTCTCTTCTTTGAGTTTTCAAGTGCAAGGAGTGCACATTGTCCACAAGGAGTGCATTGAGAGAAGTAAGTTAACCTCAGAGAAGCTCAGGAGAGATACCATTGAACCTTCATCAGCAGAAGTGCAAGGAGTGCATAGGAGGAACTTTGTGTTGAGTTCAGAGAGAGATCGAGTGATTGGAAAATCTATAGGGCTTTGCCAGGTGGGCATCGAGCGAGTGCAAGTGTGCACATAGAGAACTCTTTATCAAGTTCAGGGAGAAGAGTATCAGAGGAAGATACTCACAGAGCTGTTGAAAACTATGTAGAAAATGCTCTGCAAGGTGTGCTTTGAGCAGAAGGTTTCCAAGAGGTCATGAAGTTTTCCTTGAAAGGAAACGAAAGGGTCGAGTCCCTTAGAGACTGAGAAAGTTGAAAGTTCAGGAGGAGTAGTGCAAGTTTTCATGCAGAGCACAAGTGTGCATAGGGATGAGGTCAAGTTTCATTAACAAAATCTTGGGAGGGAAGGAAGAAGTCGAGACCCAAAGTCATAGGGATCATAGGAGGACAATCGAAGGTTGAGATCTTTGAAACGTTGGAAATCTTTCAATTCTGGGAAGAACACCAAATCTCAAGAGGAGGAGCAACAACTGTCGTCATATCAACTGTAGAGGAAGATATATGGACCTTAGAATCTCACGTCTAGGCACTCAAAAGAGTGCATGGGAGAAGATCAGATCTGGACCATAGGATCTGAGTGCATGGACCAACAGTCGTTGGATTCAGGTAAGGTGAATGTGCCTTAATCTTTTGGAGTTGCATAGGAGAGTGGACTTTGCGAAGTCCCGAAGTTTCAAAATCATCGAAACCATCCATAATGAGAGTTGACGAGTGGCAGCAGATCTGGGAGTTCAAGGGTTCGAACCTTGGAAGATCAACAAGGAGTAGAGGTAAATACTTGAGGAGCTGGGATCCGCAACAATCCTAGTCATCCATCGAGAAGGGACACGTGGTGAGAGATCAACATTTCTCTGACTCGCAACTTGAGAATTTAGATGTAGGAGTCATGAGAACTCGCGATGTTCGAGTTCATGAAAGGATCACAGTCGTTGATTGAAGATGGGGTCTGGACCATAGATCTGGTCCCGAAGAACTCACAAGTTCAGGAATTGGGAGAAGGGAGGAATTCATTGTCGAACTTCGTGAAACACGAAGTTCCGATTCGTGAAGGAGATCAGGACCATTGGATCGTGGGGATTGTGGACTGTTGATCTGGCGAGCGAAACTCGCTAGTTTGGGTTTCAGAAGGATAAGCAAGAAAACTTTGCGAGACACAAAGTCGTGAAGTGCTCGGAAGCTTGGCCCCAGGTCATAGCCATAGGTCACATCAGTGGGAGCCAAAGGAAAGAAGATAGCACGCACTAGGCTCTAGTTCGACAGTTCGATAGTCGGAGAGTCGAGGTTGGCTCATATGCGATTGCCCGACATACGAAGTCATTAAGTGCCCTTTGGTTAGGCACGTGGTCACAGTCATTGATCATAGGGAGGAAGCTTGCGTCTGGTGCTTGTTCACGTGGGTGGAGTTTCACATAAAGACATGTGGATTTATTTCATGGAGGTTCCAACAGGGACCTGAAAGAGATAATCCAACTTAGTTTTGTGAAGATCCGAGACCAGGTGGTCGGTAGACCCCTGTTGAGGTGGGGGGGTGCATCACTTCTACTGCCATAAAAAATTCAACTAGTATAAAATTTATTAACGACAGTCATGCAGGTATGAGTTTTTATTACTCTTTTTGCATAATTGTTGAAAGGAAATTTAGGTAAGAATTTCCTTGGCCAGAGTTATTATATAAAATCACATGATTATATTATTGAGTGCATACCACTAGATGTGGTAAAGGATGGAGGCCTGTATTAATTCAAATATTTTTAGCTTCTGAATGCACACACTAACACAATAAAATGTCATGTTAATTTGGTTGTGGGGTAATAAGCAAAGAATTAAAAGATAAGAACTTGTTGTAGGAATGAATGCGAGTAAGCTAGTCATGTATGATACTAGGACATGGTTGGATATGGAAATGTTATGAGCCAGACGAGTACTAAAATATTCCTACCTTTAAATAAAACTTGGACTACAATATTTTTGCTAACACTAATGAACACCACCAAATTATATTCTTGGTTTTATGTTCGAGTCGAAAAGGAAGGCATACAATTAATTTGGAAGACAATAGGAACTGTGTGGAAAATGTGTCAACACATTGGTCAGAATTCCAACTCATGGATGGTGAGATACATGACTGAGATAAAGAGCATTATTAAATTCAATGCAAGGTGCACTGAATAAGTATGCATTGAGAATTGCACTCATGCATAGTAAGTGATAGAATTGTATACTAAATGAAATGGTTGAATATGTTTTGTAAGTACATGCATATATATATT
The DNA here is from genome assembly GCA_032191745.1 of Picea mariana. Classification (NCBI taxonomy): domain Eukaryota; kingdom Viridiplantae; phylum Streptophyta; class Pinopsida; order Pinales; family Pinaceae; genus Picea; species Picea mariana. The sequence goes on along the minus strand of JASDQU010012106.1, from coordinate 2,103 downwards.
ATTGCATGGAAATAATTATTACTAACAACTGAAATGTTGTGAAATCATGAAGCTGAGGACATTTCAAAAGTTGCTAGACATTGCAACAAGAAAGTTTCAAGTCAAGTAGTCACATGAGCATTGACTACAGGAAATTGCGTGGTTCAGAAATAGGAAGTAATGAACTTACAAATATTACTGTGAACATGCATATGCATAGAATGACGAGTCATTCTATTTCATTAAAATGTTGGGTGATTGTGACTAAATTGCTAGGTGCAGGAAATTCTAAGATCACTGCATAAGATTTTGTACATATTGCAATTAAATTATGATGTACAACAAATACTGACAATTGTTGGCAATATGCAAGATGAAGCCCTACAGGAAAAATGGTATGCAGTTTGGTGATTGTGGAAAACCACGAGGAAGGTTTCAATCTTAATATGGAAACATCCAAGATGAATTATGAAATGGAATTTCATGTTTTGGGGAAAAAATTGAATTCCTTTTTTAACTAAGTTGGAGTTCCTAAATGAATTCTTTTATGTTTTCTCATGATAACTGCATGTGGGTGATGCAGATGCGATGATGTTGATAAAAGTTTGAATGTTGACTACAAAGAGTAGCTCGGGAAGATGTTGATTGGATAGCTTCGAGGGGAGTTGGAACTCCTCGAGCCATGGTGCTCTATGACTTCCGATCCGGCCTGTTGCTGAAATCCCAAGGAAATGGAGGTGTAGCAGCTGATGGACTGTGTGACAGTGAAGGTGTACACTCCTAGGGTGGGAAAAGTATGTGGGGAATGAGAGACCGTTGGTTGGAGTGCTGCTGAGGTTTTGATGGTTGGAGTGTTGTTGAGGTTTGGTACTGTGGACTAGACCATGTTGATATAGAAGGTCTTCTAAATCAAAAGATAAGTACAATTCTCTATTTATTGTATGTTGTGTATCTTGTATACAGGTTATAATGTTATTAGAATTGTCTGTATATACATATGTATACATTACATATATGCTTGCATCACTTGCATCCATGACTGTACATAATGTGTTTCATGTTTCATTTCCTAAGGAATCTATACCTGATGCTAATCATGTAATCGATTGGAATGTGATTCAGGGGGAGAAAGAAGACATCTTGAAAGTGCATTTGGTGAAAATATTGGACCGGAAAAGAAAGCATCTCCGAAATCAATCCATAGCGATTGTAAAGGTCTAGTGGATCTCGTACGGTCCCGAGGACACAACATGGGAGCATGAGGATGTTATGCGGGAAGAATACCCGCATCTTTTTGAAGATTTTTGAAATCTTGTCGATGTTGTGTAAGTAAGTTGCACTGAGGAAAGTGCAAAAATAAGGGGAGGGGATTGTAATACCCCAAGGACGAGACCCAGTTATATTAATGTATTATAAACATGTTTTGTATGGTAGTGAGATGAGAAATTGTAAGATGGTAATCTTATGTGTAAGTAGGTCGAAGAGCCTAGGTGTTAAAGGTCAGGAGCCTGTTTTGTACATGTACTTATGCACTTTGTTAATATAAAAACATCATTGCATGTAGACCGACCACAAAGAAAGAGTGATGGGGGACTAAGCCTCCATAAGGTTGGCCAAGGGAGGAGGCTAAGTGTGTGGGCCTAGGGGATAAGCTAGGGGGATTACCTCTAAAGGGGATAATAATTTATTATTATTTTCTAAAAGGTTAAGGTGGTCAATTGACCAAATGTTGTCCTAAGTTCTTGGGAAGGAACGTATGATAAGTGGAGTGCATGCGACTGCAGGAAGACAAGTGTCGACCTGGGTGCATGCGGTTAAAGTGGAAGAAGTCAGCCATGTTGGGGTTGGGCTTCCCATTTTGTCATCCTCCGCCTAAGTTCGCTAGGATCTCGGGCATCTGAACCTGTTTTTCCTCTACGTCTACATTTGCATTGTTTCCTGGTCAAGCACCCTAAAATCTGTGGGAAAACTGACGGACTTGTTGTTGATACTGAGAGGGGGGTGAATCAGTATCAAGTACAATTTAAAAACATTTTTCAACTTATACTTAAACCATTCAATTATATCCAATGATAAATGAACAATAGTATAAGAGTTACACCAATACACCACAATACACCATGC
>JASDQU010012105.1:196391-232186 GCA_032191745.1 Picea mariana | reverse complement strand
TTTTCCCTAAAATCTAGGGATGAGGTGCCCTTCTTCTCTATGTGGCCAAATTAGGTGAAATAAAGTGTAAATGAATGTATTAACAAAGATCTAGGAGTCTAATCTAGGTATAAACTAATGTAAGTTAGGATTATGCTCCAACACAAAGAGGGTTTAAAGATGGTAGGAACCAAGTGAGTAAAAAATAATGGCATCTCTAATCCCCAATCAATATTCTCAACTAACATCAAATCATCCTTCCTTCCTAACCTACTTCCATCTTCTATCCAATCCTTTCCTCTGTTGGATCAAGCTGGAGCATCAACTATATTGACCGAACTCTAGATAGAACCCTTAATCGGAAGTGGCATACATCTCGACCAAGCTTCCCCAATAAGAAACTAGCAGTCGCCATCACACATCTAGGGGAGTATGACTTCACACATCCCTCCCACAACTCTAGGTTTCAGAGTATAAACAGTGGGAAATACCTCCAACCCTCCTCATAGAACTAGGTTCAACACAACTAGCAGTCACCATCACACGTCTAGGGGAGCATGACATCACACAAGCCTCCCACGACTCTAGGTTTCAGAGGATAAATAGTGGGAAATAACTCCACCCCTCCTTATAGAACTAGGATCAACACCATACATCAAGCCATATTGTGCAACTACTGTTCTTAGAGTGACGTCATTAAACAACCACTCTAGGCAAGTTGTGTGTCCTGCCAAAACCACACTTACCACAAATCATAACAATATTTCGAATCATAAATTAAACAATAAGTACAACTTATAACATGCATTATATTCTCAATGTTTACAACATCCAAGTTGCCTCATCACTGGATTCATTTGGCTATCACATATCTCATCAACCTGTAGGTTAGTTCACCAATAACTCATATCCATTCAAATACATCACAAGATATAATAATCCATAATTTGTATTGATGTTTAATTAAGAAATGTATGTTTATTTACATCATTTGTTGCATCTATTATACCTGCATACCATAGCTTGAACTGATATCCATGTATCGAACTTCCCCATTTTGATTTTCATGTTTAAACAATCAAAGAACTATCTTTGTCATGAGCATATATCATGTAACAAATAAGTAGGTATAGATGTGCACATCCCAACATCTAACTCAGTCTAATTGATTCCAAACAAATGTTAAGTATTGAATTACTAAGATGAGTAAAAAACAATGTTCTAAATGCCTAAGGCCAAAATATTAGGTTCTATAGTCCCCGCAGGTTTCGAACCGGTTACTTTAACATCACAAAGTGCCTTAACAACACACTCTGTCATCTAGTGTTCTACACATCAAGGACTAAATAAATGATTTAGTTGATATTAAAAAAAAAACAGTTTTAAAGACTTATGTTATATATATTATAATTATGATTATATAATACTGAAATTATATATATAAAGGTATACATATATGGTTAAAATGAATGCTATAACATAATGCATATGTTGTTAAAATGGATTATATATAAAACAATCATAACAATAAATAAATTATATATATTTTAAAATGTTTGTTTTACATATTTTATAGAGATTATGGTGATAAGATCATAATAAAATAAGTATTGGTTCAACAATTAGTGGTGAAATAAATCTATATTGATGAGCAACATCCTAGTATAATATGAAGTTAAAAGGACTAATCATAGTATATCAATATCAATTCAATATATGTGATGATATTACAAGTGTGTTTATATATTATATGTAGTATTGTGAAAGGAAAATTAATATTATAATATATTTGTGAGGTCAACATAACAATGATTAGATGATTGAATGGTGTAATAGTTATAATGAGAGTGCATACAAAATAGAAGATAGGGTAGCATTCTCAGTCTGCTCTTAATGTCAGATAGGTTAAAAAGAAGAAGAAGGAGAAGAATCAAGAAATAGGTAATATAAGTAAAGTGAATTATGGCAAAGACGACGAGGATATAAGAATGCCAAGATAGTTAGTATGTAATAATGATGGAAAATTTAATGATAAATAAATAAGTATATTAATGAGAAATAAATAAGTATACAAGAATGGAAAGTAGTTTAAAGTATTAGAGTGTGAAGTGACATACAAGCAGGTAAGATGGCAAAAGTACATGTTTTATGCAATGTGATATATATAGCAATAAGGTGTTGACATGAAGGGTGGTTGAAGATAGTGAGAGGATATGCACAAAGTGTATTAAGAACATAACATGGACTAAATGATGGTTAGAGAAAAATAGATGTAACATAAAGATAATAAATAAATAATGATATAATACAAAGGTTATCAATGTAATACAAGGTGTGGGAATGTAAGAAATGAAAAATGATACGATGTTACAAAGGGTAGTAGACAACTGAGATAATGTGTATAATAATAATAATAATAATTAATATGTAGGTTAGATCATAACACACGAAAGTAAGTGAGAGCATGAACGAGAATTATAGTCTAAGGACAATACTATAATAAGAGAGTTAATTACATTATAGAGATGATCAAATTCAATAAGGATTGTTTACAATTATCAAGATACCCTAGGTGGGATTGTAGATATGACTTAAGGAAGTTTATATTGAACTCAATATAAGATTCACTTAACTAGAAAACCGATGATGAGCTAAGGTTATAACTAGTGAACAAACAAATAGACTATACTTTATATATGGGGGTCATATATGGAACTTAGGAAGAAAAAATCTATAACAAAAGTGTGTCTTATCATTAATTAAATTAAAAGTGATAGTAAAATAAAGTTGAGACATGATAAGGTGCTTACGATATAGGGGTAGTTGTAATCAATATATTAATAGCCTCAACATGTTTTTAATCAGTGAAGGTACAATGGGACCAATATAGAATAGAGTTTTCTATTATAGAAGACACATATAACTTGTGTCATGAATTCCTTATATTGATAATGACCATAACTTTGGGAATAAGTTTTGTTTTGAAGGGGTGGGTGTATGTAATGCTACCTTTTGACTTAGATAGCGAGAATTACTTAAGGCCTAATAACCTTCTATTTTCTATTCACTATGAAACTATTAATGATACACTTGAACTTTTAATAGATATGAAACTATGTGAATGTCAATTCTATGAATGTTTAACGCTACTTGAATGATGGTGGATATTATGCAATCTATTTATAACTTGAAAATTTTGACATTTAAAGTTGTTGGTACGTGGTTATGGGGTTGAGATTATGATTAAATAAATTCACATGATGATAATGAATGGATATGTATGAGTTGTGTTATAGACTAATCTGCAGGTCAAGAGGCTATGAAATAGCCAAAGAATAATGATGATTAAAGTTTGAGGTCGTGAACATCGACCTGGAAACAGTATGGTATAAATTTTGTTTCTGAAATTATATTCGTTCAAATGCATTTCTATGATATGTAGACAAGTGTAGGTTTTTGAGGTGACGCGTGACATCCCCAAAAATAAAGTCTTTTTGAAATTAAAAAAAAATGTTGGAAAATTATTTTGTTTTTAGTAAATTCGAATTTGGAAATTTTTTTCCATTTATGGCAATTTCAAATTTGATAATTGTAATTGATTATTACGACTGTTGGGAAAATATCTGACTTGACCCAACTAACTGTTTGATTATGACACTTATATGAAAACATAATATTTTTATATTGATTGCAGTAGGACAAATGGAACAACCATGTTAAAATCAGTTGACCATGACTCCATGAGAGGGGAACATGTTGGAACTACCTCTGGGTTGATAGTTACAAGGGGAAAATCAAAGATTTGGCCATTGGTAGCCCCTGAAAATTAGGGATTTAGAAAGTTGTGAAAATTCCCAAGGGGGAAAGAAAGACCTAGGCAAAAGGATCATTTTGTTAAATATTATATGTGAGGAGGCAAGATGTTGCCTAGTATGATGGGGAAAGAGACTGTGGATTTTATTGTTGTCATGAACACTACGATTGAGTGTGAGGCAAGAGGAATCTGTTGGAGATGAAGGACATTGCTGAGGAGAAGTTTCCAAGTTCACCCTCATGGATTCATTGTTAGGCTAGGGGGTGGATTGGGCAAGTGATTTGGTTTCTCTGTCCTACGGTTGGGAGGATCGTGGTTGTTCCCTTTGTCTCCCAACGAAGTGAACGAGATATGCATTCTATCTCCTTCTTTGTTTAGAATGGCTAAATTGGTTTATTGGAATGCATCTATCATTTAGGTTTGGAATAATATTATGGATGAATTTTCTTCTCTCTTGTGAAGCATGAAAATTATAGAATGTCGCCAGACTTAGTACTGAATATTTTTTTGTTGACTTAAAGCACAAAATGAATAATGAAGTTCCTTTTCCTTACTTGTGTTACATGAAGAATGTGTGTGACCAATTCTATAATTTATTCTATAGACTAGATTACTACTGTATACATATTTATATTTATGATGAAACTAGTATGGAGTACTAACCTCCTATATATATATATATATATATACCTAGATGTATTTCTTATAGATATATACATATATAAGGATGTCTATTTTCTTGGTTGGCACTCGGCATGAACACAATAGAAGAAGAATTCAGACTCAATGTTGATAACACAAATTATAAGTATATACTTATACATGTACAGACCTGTCCTACATTCTGTAAGTAATCATTTCCAGCAGACATGCAATTATGATAACATGAACATTTACGAAATGGTAGGAACTATAGGGAATTTTTTTTATATACATATTCCTTTTCCTTATTATCAAGCGTTATCATAGATTGCTCAGAAAGACTTTGTAACATTATAAAGGGTTATACATATTTCAAAAAATTTAGATGAAAACCCTAATAGTTATACCATACCACACCGAACAACCAAAGTAGGGGCAACATATTTATATATGATGATGATTTGTATAAAGAAATAATCCAGATATAGTGTACAGAGTCAGGAATTCTCAATTCTTTTTTTTATATATAGGCAGACTCAAGCCTATATAATTACTTAATGTATAGATCCAATCAAACCCTTTCTGAATGGAAGAAATATAATTTCAGACAATTCGTATATACGGAAGTAAGGAAATTTAGGAACAGATTTGAATACATCTCAAAATATATCAAGTAGCCTGCCAAACTAATTGCAAACTCAGATTGAATGTTACCTTAGTAAACGCGAAAGGATTTCACACACAGTACTCTTATTTTGTCGAAGGCATACGATGTTAAATTTAAAATTAAAGTTACAGGAATGAAAGAATATAAACTATCAGGAATTCCAATATATAAGAAAAGTTAGATCGTATTTTTCCATTCCAAAATGTCGAGACAAGGGTTGGTAAAAGAAAACTTGACTAAGCCTTCCGGTCGTACCCTTTAATTTTATAGTCAACTCTCGTATTGGACCTTGGAAACATTTTTACAGAGATATAAATACAATACAAATGAACAATATATACCACAGTGGGATAAACCTTTCTTCTACCCTGAATGCCTAAGCTTCTTGGAAGGGGTAGAATGGAACCCGAATACCTTTTGCACCAGTGATTGAAATTTCACTTCATATCTCATGTGACCAAAACCTTGTACATTCGAAAATACATCATTATAGTCTTGATCAACAGAGATAAGAAGACTTAAGTTAATATTAAGAAAATAGCCCAAGTAATACTCATCTGTAGTTTGAGGGGTTTGACATCCTTTACCACTGAAATGAACTGCATGCCTCCCAGGCCGAGAAGGGAGGAGGGGCCCAAAATATCCTTGGTGGGTGCCCTCACAAAAAGAAATCAGAGAGGCCCACCATTAGCATTACGGACCAATAAATAACCAGAGGAAAATTTTAAAGGTTGTTTATTCAAATGCTGAATATATATCTATAGGACATATGACAAGTATAAACCAACATTTAACTCAAAATAAAATTTAAATATGAGATGTTTCAGGCCAATAAACAATATCACTAAAATCTGGTTCGACTCTATAATTCATCTTACATACAGACACAACACAGTGCCAAAAATCCCAGTCGCGCTTACCCTTTGAAATGCATTCTGATTTGTAAGAGGAGGAGTAAGAACGACATAAACCCCAATCGCCCTTAGTATGTTTCACAGAGTATAATCTTTGTGTTAAGATTTATATCGACTACCAACCCTTTTTATGAGTGGCCCCCAAACAAGAAGTGTACAGTCAAACATTTTCGTCAAATAGTTGTACAACAAAGAACCCAAGAATAAATTTCTTACCAGACGCCCAACCAAGTTAGTGACGACATTCAAGGCATGCCCGAGTGACTCATTGTTTGCACCCTTTTTGTCACCTTGGTGAGCAAATAAGAGGTGCTTACATGCCCATTTGGGTCTTTCTAAGCATGACAGCTGTAGAGGAAAGAGTTAGAGAAATAAAAACAAAACTACAAGAAAGAATTAAACTAATACAAACTAAAATCATAAGCATATGGATAAATAAATAACAAACACAAAAAGACAAATATCACCAATAGTTTTTGAACTTTTTGGAATGATGTGAAATTAATTCAGTGCCATGAATGACTTCATTACTGTTTGACGATGTTGAGTTCTTGTCGCCATGTGCGGACGAAATTTCAGTGATAACAAATGCCCCCTAATGGATGAGGTTAGGTGCATACGTATAGCCGAAATCCATCAATGTTTCTTCTACTGAGAATGTTGTTGTAAGAGAGAGAAATAGTGGGATCGTTTAGAGCGATCCGTTGGAGAAAAAAGGAACCGGTAGGACCCGACCTTCTGAGAGTTGTGCAAAAAATAGAAAACTATGTACAAATGAGGCGAGCATACCCCATGCTCGTGTTATGTAACTCTGAAAAAATATGACTGAAGTGTTGGTGTAGACAATTGCAGTGCCCTCGGGGGCAGTGATGATAAAGGTAGAAGACAATTCTACAAAGGAACATACTTTGAACAATAGGCAATGATCGTATTAATAAGCAACAACGATGATGTGGGCATTGATGGCCCTACCAGGTTCAGAGGTCTTCGGCAAATGATAACAATAACTGCAATAGTCGCAAAGTAAGACCCACAATAACACGAGAAAGTGTTGGCATCAAATGTTATGGGGGCCAACGATAGCAGGGAGCAATGTTGTTTCACCCTGTGCCATCCGAGATCTCTCATTGAATGGAGAATGAGAATCAAGATACTTTCGCCCTTCCAAAAAATTGTGTTGATGTCGACAAAAGGGGGACGTGACTCCCAGAAACAAAAGGCTTCGTGGAATCTGTTGAGGTGAGGAAATGGCAGAGGTACATGGATGAATTCAAGAAGTGGGAAGACTTAAGAGTGTCCTTGGTTGGAGGATGCATGAGATAAAAAGTGGCCGCAACCGCGTAACAAGGTCGAGTGTCAAGGGGACGACAAGACTGGTGAGAAGTTGTGCCAGAGGCGGGACAAGGTGAAAAAATTTAGAGGGTAGAGGTAAGTGACCTATGGAGTACTCTGAAGATATGGACGATGCTGGCAAGGGTAGATGATAAGTAATTCTCCAACCAAGGGTGACATGGGTTGTGTGTGGCCAAAAAGAAAGCAAGTCGCCAATGGTGACGACAAAAGAAAATGTAATGACTCGAAATAAAGGTGTTTGTACAATAAATAACGAATAATGTTGGGTAGAAATGTCAAAATACAGAAACAGGTGCCCCAATGTGAAATGAGTGCCCCAGAGAGGGTAGAATTTTCTTGGGAAACTGATGAAGGGTGGGGGCCCCATTGGGGAGTTTCTGTATGCAGAAGGTGAAATGAAGGTGAGGTTCGCAGATGGGCATACTGATGATGGATGAAATGGAGGGTTCATGATCCTGTGGAGGTGCAAGCAAAAAAAATAGAACCTGTAAAGAGATGATCTGGGAGTCCATATGGAAATCTAGCAAAATGAAGAGAAGAAGTATGTGGTTAATTCGCAACATGATGAAAGACTATCAGGACTCCATCCCTAAAGGGTAATTAAGAACAACATGAGTGTCAAAAAGTGGCAAAGGTTGCTATGAATGGGACAACTCATGTGGGTTAGAATGCTACCGGGTAACAATATCGATGATGCAGATGGAGGCGTGGGTACTGCAGAGCCGGGAATGGAGATCCTAGAGGTGAACATCAGAGGGTATGACTAGAAATGCAAGTGCACTACAGTGGGAAAGACTACATGCTAGTGCTGAGTATATACCTGAAGGAATAAGGTTGATGAATGATGAGAAAGTACCTGCACACAGAACAACCAAATACCCAAAGTGAACAATATCTTAAGAGAGTCAAAGATATGAGCATGTATGTAGACAATTGTGACAATGCACGTGCGTAACAAGCCATGATATGAAAAAATATTCCCTAGGGGCTCAGGATGAAAAGTGACCCAGGGATAGCTATGATGTAGGTGGTGGGATGCTGATCCCATGGCTGAAGACGGTTTGAAAAATGGACACCTTGGGCTCCCGGAATGGTGAGTGGAAGTTTGGCAAAAGGACTATATATAGCTGTAGGGACCACATTGCCACCTCATTTGTACCTGCTGCAACAATGATTGGACGAGCAGATTGCAGAGGAGATTTGGAGATTCAGGGAGGATGAGGTATCCGATCGACGTGTTACGAGTATCAGGTTAGTGGTCTGATCATCCTGCATAGAAATAGGTTTCCAATTTTTGGGCAAGGCTTGTACGGGGGGCCGTACAGGGGTATTTAGGGGATGTGGTCCCCCCATGCGTGGGCGACCCGGTGAGAGGCGTGCATGTGTGTGCGCCTATACATCGATCATACACACATGGGTGCACGATATGAGGAATTTAATGTGCACCCTAGGGGCGCACCTGTGAGTTGAACAGGCATGCATCAGTGCGCACCTGTAGGTTTGACAGGCATGCACCGATGTGCGTCTGTAAAATGAACAGGTGCACATAAGGATGTGCTTGTGAAGTGAATAGGTGCACACTGATGCGCTCTTGTTCAGTGTACACGCGCGCATATATGCGCACCTGTGCAATGAACAAGCGCACATGGGTGAATTCCTGTGGGAACAAAACCTCGCCTAGGAGGCAAGGTTGAAGGGTAAAAAATGAGTCTTTTTTATGCTGTTGATGGTTATCTGAGCTGATATAGGACTCTGTGTCGGTTGCAGGTGTTCAGCAGTGACGATGCCAGTGCGGTGGCGAGAGCGAGATTGGGCCCAGTTGCGAGATGCTGTGGCCATTGAGGAGCCAGGGGTGAGAGCAACTTTAGCAATATGTGGGTTGCTAAAGTTCTTTGAGTGCCCGTTGATACGGGCACAGGAGTATTTACTATAGTTCCTGCTCCAGATGTGGAGTCCAGAGCTGCACTACTTCCTCGTGCAAGGAGAGCAGATCCCCTTCACTGCGGTGGAGTATGTATATTTTCTGACTGGGCTCCCCTTTCGAGGAACGCCCCTACTAGCAGATCCTGTGTTGTCGAGGGAGACAACCCTTGTTACGATCGGCCAACGATACTGTTCAGGTGAGAACTTCATGTCTGGGATTATGGTGAGCATTAGCGCTATAGACTCCCTGGCTCATCGTTGCATAGCGGCGATGATTGTTCGTGTATATGGGTCACTTGTGACCCAATGGATTAGTGGTGGCCAATTGCTGCTGTTGGAGAGAGTGGTGGGCAATGAGCAGTTCACGTGGGGACTGACGCTGCATGCATGGATGATAGCATAGTTGGACCATTGTCGGTCCACAGGTACAGGAGAGTTTACTTTTGGGTCTATCTTGGTAGCCTGGTTTTTGGAGAGGGTGCCAATGCTGTGCCCGAGGGTTCTGCTGGAGATGCCAGGGGAACGAGAGCCGCGTTTGAGGTGGTGGTCTACAGTTTTGATTTTCCACGGTGGTGGCAAAGGTGGCCACTATTTTTCAGCAGATGTGGCACGGATATGGCGGCAGATGCCGCATGTAGTACTTCGGTACCCCTATGCTGGGGTTGACTTCCGGGGTGACCCGGATATGGTGCTGCCTCCAGGGGAGGTGTTTGACCATCGAGGTATATTCAGTATTATGTATGTTTTTGATTTATGTTGTCTTTTGAGATATCAGTCCATATGTATGTGATGTAGATGCTGATACTATCTGTTTGTTTCTTGTTTTGTGTATGTGTAGATGTGGCACCTCGTGGGCGTGAGGTGGAGATGCAGAGAGCACCAGCTCGTCAAGAGATGGAGAGACTACCGCATGGAGAGAGACGTCGGCGGGATGATGCCGCGGGGCAACCAGCAGAGCCCGAGAGGGCAGCGAGGAGGCACCGGTTCGATGACCCTGGTGCGGGGCCATGACATGCTTCTCCGATGGTGGCCGGAGTGGACTTCGATGACATACGCCGTCATCTGGAGATGGTGCTACAGGATGTGCTTGAGGGCATGTGGACATGTATCCAGGATGAGAGCTTCCTGGAGCAGTGTGTGGGGGTGCCGCCACCATGGCGGGCCATAGTGCGGTGAGCAATAGTGCTTGCTGCGATGACGAGTGGACGCCTCCCGCCTGGGTAGGAGGGTTCTGTGGGTGGTCCACCACCACTGCCTGGGGCAGGTGGTGGTGAGCCACCACCTCCTCTCGAGGGAGGAGCAGGTGGTGGTGTGATAGAGGCACCATGACTGATGTATGATGTATATCTTTTTGGTTGTATTTAGGCTGGTGAGCTGATTTTTGTACCGAGGTGTTGTGCTGGCCTACGGGCACATGTATTTTTGTATGTAAACATTCAGATGGACTGATACTCATATACTCATATACTCATAACATTCAGATACTCATATATATATATGAGTATACATATTTTGAGATCCTGATGTTGTCTACATGTGTTTGTTGTTGATGATTATGATGATGTCTATTCTATCTATATGCTGTGACAGGATTTGTGAGCTGTTTATGTATGTGTAGCTTGATGTGATATATGCCAATCTAACACCATGTTATCTATTTGATCTGTTGTTTGATTCAATTATCTTGGAATATGTGTAAATGTAATGGAATCAAAATGTCGAGATAACAGTCTAACCTGCAGGTATTTGCGAAAGAGGCACGGTTTGCGTACATGGTATACATTTTTGAGCTGGAGAACGACTAGTTGAGAGTCGAGGAAGATGCTAAGGTGACGAATATGATGACGCTGGGTGTCATCTAGGAGGCCAATGACTGCAGTGTACTTGGCTTGGTTGTTGGTTGCTGGCCCCAAACATATGCCACTTGAATGTATCATTTCATGTGAGGGGGTGTATAGAGCCCAAGCAGCTGAAGCGAGATTTTGTGTCCAATAGCTGGCGCCGTCGGCGTAACCAATGTGGTAGGATGGTGGAGGAAGCATCTGTCAATAGCACAAAGGATAGTTTAGACAAGAGGTGGTGAGAAAAAAGATTAAAAATGCTAGAAAAAGAAATAACCTAAAGTAGAAGGACTACGTTTAAGCATAAAATTTCTTGAGATATAACCCATTGACGAGTTCTTTGAGCGAGAGGCCATCGGGGGAGGCCAATATGTATGTGCCTTTGGTGAGGAAATGTTGGATAATGTAAGGGCCATGCCAAAGCGATTCGAACTTGCCATGGCCAAAGGTATCATGAGGGATATCATAGGCCAGGATGAGGTCGCCTTCGCAGAATGCTCGAAGGTTGACATGGCGATCAAAGGTAGCTTTGGATCATTTTTTAGCTGCCTCATTGTTCTGTAATGAAGACCGGCGATCTTCATCCAGTGACTCCAAGTTCAGCAAGCGCTGCTCCATTGGAGCAGTGTCAGGTAATAGCTCAATTGCAGTGCGTAGGGTGGGAATTTCGCACTCGATGGGAAGAGTTGCCTCGACCCCATGGACTAAATGAAATGTCGTGAAACCTGTAGCGGTCTTTACTGCCATTCGATAAGCCCATAGCGCAGAAAATAACATATGATGCCAATTGGTTTTATGTTTATTAACCATGTGCTGTAACATGGTCTTGAGGACTTTGTTCACTGCCTCGACCTGTCCGTTTGACTGAGGGTAATATGGCGAGGCAAACTCGTGAGAGAAGCCTAACCGAGATGAGAGTTCGATGAAGATCTCATTCTCGAAGTGTTTCCCATGGTCGGAAACAAGTTGGAGTGGTACTCCAAAACGGGATATGACGTGGTTAAAGAAAAAACGCATTGCAGTGTCAGCGGTGTTGTTGAAAGTGGGCATAGATTCAACCCATTTGGTGAAGTAATCAACGATGACAACAATGTATTTGTGACCATTGTTGGATGGGGGATTACAAGTCATAAAGTCGATACCCCATTTACAAAAAGGGCCCGCAGTAATGACAGGGTGAAGAAGAGAGGGGGGAGCTTGGGCTTTGTTGGCATAGAGATGACATTGCTCACATTGTTTCACAGCATGAATGCAATCGTGAAACAGGGTAGGCCAAAAGTAACCGGCCCGAATAATCTTTTGAGCAGTGGATATACCCGAAAGATGGCCCCCACATTCACCGTTATGGCAGTCGTTTAAGACTATGTCGGCCTCGTCAATAGTTAGGAATTGACGAAGAATGGTGTCGATGCCCCACCGGTATTTATATAGGTGGATATTGGTGGCCACCCGCCTTTTCCAATTAGCTCAAAACAACTTTATGGAAATTTTGGCAATTTAGTATTTTTAGCAGGTTTTAACTTCCGGGGCCATTTTGAGGGATTAAATGATTTTTTTTCGAGATCAAGGTTCTCAATGATATCCAAAGGCATAATTGAGCCCCCAAAATGAATCTCCTCAATGATACCTTTCCAACAAGCTATCACACGCCTAAAACGGAGATCGTATGCAAAAGTTACGACCCCGGGAAGTTGATGCACCAACTTACCCAAACGGGGCCCACATGACTTTTGGCGCTTTATCTCCTAGGGTTAGGTTTTTGGATGTCTAGGACTTTTGGCATTCCTAATTATTGTAAAAATTCCTCCAGAGCCTCATTGTAACCATCTTCTTGCGAATGCCAGTAGCTGTCACATCTCTTCTCAGAGATAAGCTGCCACCATTCTAGCGAGTCTTTCACTCTGTATTTTTACAGTCTCTGTACATTTCTTTGATTACTAGAAATCGTGTATTACTATATATCTGTGTTTATGGTTGCATCTCTGATACATTTATATTATATTATTGAATATCTGCAATATTTATGTGCATTTCTTTATTATATCTCCTCTCTCATTTCGTGCCAAAAATAATCCGGATCAATGGTATCAGAGCAGGCTGCTCTTGATCGTTTTTCAGTGCATGTCCCCGATGAGGTCCGAGTATAGCAAGATGGGTCTCGAGCTTGCCTCTCTTGAGGACAATCACTCTCGCACACCCAAGAAACCCTCAATGGTGGAAGAAAAGAAAAACGATGGAGCAGACGATCCTATCAGTCTATTGCTTGAGCAAGCTCTCACGCGACAGAGGGATGAAATGATGGAGAATTTTTCCCACATCCTTCAACACCTATTGATAGCATCAGGTGCGTCTTCATCAAGCATCCACTTTGGAGGCACCTCGCCTTTCAAGGTACAGGTTAATTTTGATATTCCCATATTTTAAGGTCAAATAGATGCAAATACCCTAGATAAATGGTTAAATCTGCTAGAAGGTTATTTTTCTGTTCATAATTTTTCAGACAAGGAAAAGATCACCTTCACACTCCTTAAGGCTCTCCCCCATGTAAAACATTGGTGGGAAACTTACTAAGAGTAGAGTTCCACAGAGGAGTCTGGAATATATGGGGCCGAGCCCACTTGGGATTTCTTTGTGAATGTGGTAAAGGAACAGTACTACCCCGTTGGCAACTATGAGGAACAATACATGAGATGGACCACACTGTGGCAAGACAGGGGCCAAGCAGTTTCATAGTTCACCAATACCTTCCATAACTTGCGCACCAAGCTGGGTATCAAAGACTCCGAGCGACATTTGGTTCTGAAATACCGTGGGGCTCTACACAGATACATCCAAACTGAAATGGATTTTCTAGACATCTCACCACTTGGTGCTGCTTATCGATATGCTGTTAAAATTGAGTAGAAATTTAAGCACCAGAACAAACAGGAATTTAGGTCTGCAAATACGCAACAACCAAAGTATGACAAAGACAGTCCGAACAAATAGTCTCCCGAAAACCAGTCCAAGACACAGGAAAAGAAGGGTCATGGGAAGACAAAGAAGGACACTGGAAAATGGTGCGAGTTCCACAAAATCCCTTGGCACAACATCGATGAATGTCGCTCAAAATAGTCATTGGTGGCTGAGATCAAAGACAAGGAGCCAAACCCTGATTCAGAATCTGATTCTGAAAATATTGGTAAAAGACAGATCATCGACGCAGACCCCACTGCTATTGTCGCGACCACAGCAATTCAACAAGAAGAACCAACAGATACAGAAGAGGGGGAGCACCTTTTTCATTCACTGATGTGGGTGAAGGGGAACCTGATGCATGTTATTGTTGATAGCGAAAGCCAAAAGAACCTCATCTCAGCAGAGGTCGTCAAATAGTTGGGATTGTCGACAACACCACACCCGTAACCATACAGCATCGGGTGGATTCGTTAACGACAAGATCTTCATGTCATCCAGCAGTGTCAATTATCATATGACATCCAACCCTTCAAGGATGAGGTGTTATGTGATTTTTCCCCATTGGATGTCTGTGATGTTCTCTTGGGTTAGCCATATATGTGGAAACACCATGCTATCTATGAGTCTCGACCTCGTAGTGTCATTATTACTTTGGGGGGTCATCTCTACAGTATACTAGAGGTAGTTCCAACTACTGCTCCACCTAAACAGTGCTACAAGGTAGTATCTCATACTACAAAATTCATCTTCTCCACAATCTGTTCAAAAGGGGAACAAAAGGATACTGCAACCACCACAACTTCGGCCCAAGCACCTTCTATCCAACAGAAGAAGGTCGACAAGGTTGCAACAAAGCACAAATATTCCTTCTACACATAGTCATCTCATGTAGCCATACTGGTTAAAAAGGTCCAACCCTTCCAGCCACAAGTTCATGACGACCTTCAACAAACCAAGCAGGGGGATGTCTCCAACAAGACAAGCAACTCACCAAGATGCAGATTCAACAAACAATTTTCCTTCTCCTTTGGGAACTCAAGGCAATGGGGACCATTTCTTCCTAAGGAGGGAGGATTGATCCAAGTGGATATTGGTGGCCACCCACCTTTTCCAACTGGCTCAAAACAACTTTATGGCAATTTTGGCAATTTACTATTTTTAGCAGGTTTTAACTTTCGGGGCCATTTTGAGGTCCTAAATGAAGGTTTTTCGAGATTAAGGTTCTCAATTATAGCCAAATTCATAATTGAGCCCCCAAAATGAATCTCCTTGAAAATACCTTTCCAACGAGCTATCACACGCCTAAAACGGATATTGTATGCAAAAGTTACGACCCCGGGAAGTTGATGCACCAACTTACCCAAATGGGGCCCACATGACTTTTGGCGCTTCATCTCCTAGGGTTAGGTTTTTGGATGTCTAGGAATTTTGGAATTCCCAATTATTGTAAAAATTCCTCCAGAGCCTCACTGTAACCATCTTCTTGTGAATGCGAGTAGCCGTCACATCTCTTCTCAGAGATAAGATGCCACCATTCTAGCGAGTCTTTCACTCTGTATTTTTACAGTCTCTATACATTTCTTTGATTAATAGAAATCGTGTATTACTATATATATGTGTTTATGGTTGCATATCTGATACATTTCTGTTATATTATTGAATATCTGCAATATTTTTGTGCATTTCTTTATTATATCTCCGCTCTCATTTCGTACCAAAAATAATCCGGATCAGGTATAGGATGTCTCCGATGAGGAGATAGCCGGGGCCTGATGGCGAATACGCCGACGATCATCTCGTGATAGGTGGTTACCAAAATTTTGATTTTATAGGTAGATGAGAAGGTCACCATACCAAGGATCATCTAAAGCGATGTAAAAGAGATGTTCGTCAGGAAAGTTGGTGTTGACTGGGGCACTGGTGGTTTCAGAGGGGAGGGTCGTGACAAGTTCGGCGAGAACGAGGGCCTTCTTAATTTAGGTGTTGAGAACTCGAGGTCGTACTCCTGAAGGATAAAAATTCATTGATTGAATTTTTCGTTAACTTGTTGACGGCTGAGCAAATATTTCATAGGGTTGGAATCTGTGACGACCTTTGTGGTGCGAAGCAGAATGTAATGGCGCATTTTCTGGACTGCGAGGACAACTGCAAGAGCAAGTTTATCTTCATGTTTGTACTTCAAGGGTGGTCCTGAGAGGTTCTTACTAACGTATTAAATGACGTGTTCATGATTTTCATCTCCGAGCTGGACGAGGACGCCGACTACTGATACAGCTGATGCTGATAAGTAGAGAATGTAGTCGCGATCGTAGTTAGATGCACTAATTAAAGATGCATTTGAAAGCGCTTCTTTAAGATCGTCAAATGATTGTTGGGCATAGTCCTCCCAGTGAAAAGGGATGTCATGATGTAGTAAGCGGAGAAAACCATGTGTGCGTATGGGTTAAAAGGGAACAAAGCACCTAAGAAAGTTGGCTTTTCCCTGTAGACTCTAAAGTTGTTGTAAATTCTGGGGAGGTGGAATTTCGGTGATAGCTTTGACATTGAGGGAGTCCATGGTAATACCACTTTGGGAAACAATAAAACCAAGGAGGTGCCCTGTGGTGACACAAAACACACACTTGAGAGGGTTCAAGCGGATGTTGTACTGAGGACACTGTTGAAAGATGATTCGTAAATCATTGAGGTGCTAGGTGCATTTCTTGGATCGAGCTGTGAGGTTGTCCAAGTATGCTAGGATGATTTTAGCCAGATCATGGAATATGTATGTCATTGCCTGCTGGAAGGTTGCGCCGGCATTTTTTAAGCCCAAAGGCATGACACGATATGCAAAAGTACCCCATGGGGTAGTGAATGCGGTTTTGTACTGATCGACTGGGTGGATTTGGATTTGGTTATAGCCATAGAATCTGCCCATAAAGGAAAGAGCTTCGTGGCTGGCGCAATCATCGATAATTTGATTGATGAAAGGCATTGGAAAGTTGTCTTTTGGACATGCGTTAATGAGATCGCGAAAGTCTGTGCAAACGTGGATAGTGCCCTATTTTTTGTCAACGAGTACAGGTTTGGAAACCCATGAAGTGTAAGTGATGGGGTAAATAAACTCGGCTGTACGTAACTTGTCAATTTTGGCTTTGATAGCCGCGGCCTTGGATGGGTGTAGCGGTTGCTGTTTCTGGCGAACTGGTGTGATGTCGGGCTAGGTGTCGATGTGATGCTCGACAATAGATGGGTCTAGGCCAGGCATTTATGTGTATGACCAGGCAAAAATATCCCTATATTTATGGAAGAGGGCTTTATATGTGGCGATTTCCTGAGGAGTGCAAGCAGCTCCTATGATGATTTCCTCAACGATGTAATTTTTAATGGAAATGTTGATTTTGATGGTGGGGGAAATGTTGGCCATATTACCTTATTCAAAAGAGATAGGGGTAGGAATGGGATTGTTGAACCAATCTATGGGTCCTGACGGGATAAAATCTTTGGTTTCGACCACGTAAATGGGGTTTTGGTTAGGAGGCATGAGGGCTTCGTGTGGAAAGAAGAGTGAACGATGATGTAGTGCATCCCAGGGAGAGTCCGGGCAGTGTAGATCTTCCAGTATTTCCTCGTCACTTTGGAAATGTCAGGAATATAAGGGATCGTGAGGAGTGATCTCAGTGATAGGGTGATTGCCCCCTGATGAAGAAGCAGAGGGGGAAATGCTAGGAGATGATGAGGGTTCACTCGACATAAACCATATGTTGAAGTACTGAGGGGTACCTGTGGTGGTTGGGTGGAGAGTGTCCATAGGGGAATGAGAAAGAGAGTTGGGGGGATTACAGGGTAAATCCTCAGAAGCATCATTTAAGAACCATGGAGGCATTGGGAGTGCCTCGGGCTCAGGAGAAATGACATGAAGATCTGCTAATGACGAGGTAAGGTCATTGGTCGTCTCTGCAGGTTGGTGAAGCAGGGCCAATTGGCGTTGCCTATATTCTAGGATCATAGGACACTGGTATGTAAAATGATCCAATGAATCGTAGAGAGAACAAGGGCATCTCAGACGTTCATTGACTGAAGTGGTGACATAGCGGATGTCAGTGATATTTGAAGAGGACGTAGCAGGCCGTGGGTTGTTCTGGAAGTTCTGGCATACAATAGCTAATGTCTGTCAGAAGCATGGTAGTACTGGGAAATGATGGGTATAATGGCCGTACTCTAAACAGATAGCACAAGAAGATTTGGTCCTCAACCCTTTACTACTGAAAGAGGTGGTGGTAGTAGTGGGATTAGCAGTAGTGACGGGTGTTGTGGGAGTTTGATTGGGGGGTATTAAATTCCGTAATTCAGGTAGTGATGGACAATTGTTGGTTTGGTGGCCCTCTTTCTCACATAGTGCGCAAGGTGGTGGGATGCGTGGAGGAAGTGGAGCGGTGGGCTATTTCTTCTTTCTCCTACCCCCAGCTGTAGCCGGGAGGTCAGTGAGTGGGGGGGTAGTGGGGGTGAGGATGGGAATCATCATGGGAAGTCCATCCTATGGGGGAAGGGATGGTCGAGGAACCAACTCTGGTAGGTGTAAATACCAAACTAGGATTGCTAACATCATATTAGGTAGTGTAAGCATTGCGGCTACCTGAAAAGCTTCAATACCTGGGGGAGGGTAAAAGAAGGGAATTTGGGTGAGGGGTTGGGGGAGTGTCTCCCAAAAAAGATTGTTCCTTTGAGGGGATGTGGATTCATGGACTATTGAGGTCAATGAGTGTGTAGGAGGCTTCGGCGGGAGTGGATCTGCGACTATTAATACGTCAGAAATGACTGAAGCCTCATGAGGAGGAAGAGCATCCTCCATGTGAGTTTCGTTAGATGAGACGACGCATACTTGATTAGGGGGAAGGAGTGGTGGTGCTCCATGGTATGTCCCTAACAAGGATGGATCTTTAAAAATCCCAGGACCCATCTCGATGAGTGGATATGCGTCTTGGTTGGTGCGGATGAGAGGAAGAATGTTATCAAGATTGGCATACGGGTTAGGCTCATAATGTGATACTTGGTCGATGGTTACAATCTTCCTATTGTCGAGGAACATGATTGCCCGAAAGACGGAAGATTCCACTACCTTCATAGCATAGATGTAGCTACGTCTGAACAAGATATTATAATCAAGGGGGGCGTCGATAACTTCTATGTCAATGAGAATAGTTTTACCCCCGAGTTCAACGGGCACATTTTGGAAGAGCCCTTCAGGAGATGATGGTCGTCCGTCATAAGCTCGTAATGTGATGGCAGAGGGTATGAGTTCCGAGGAACCAATTTTCTACCATACTATTTTGGACATGATGCATGTAGATGCACCTTCATCAATGATACACCGATGAACGGTGATGTTCCGTATTTTCACTGGTATTTGAATAGCGACCAGGGTGGGAAGACGAGGTTCGCTGTTGTCAAGATCAAAGGTGATGAGTCGAGTATCTGTAGGGTCAACTACCCCTAAGGCAGAAAGTAGTGATTTCCACTGAGTAGGGCAAGTCTGGAGGACTTCCAAGACTGACATGGCAACCGGGGATTGTGCTAAGTCATCTACCAAACTATAGTTATGAGATGCCCTAGCCTGTGGGTTGTGAACATTCCTGCGCAAGGGGATGCAAGGGATGTGTAATGGGGGTTCGTCGAAAGGGTGAGGGATTACCAACGGGGGTCCTTTCGGTGTAGGATTTTTCTCTGGAGAGATATGAGTAGACTCAGCTGGTGTATGATACTAACAATTACGTGTTTGTAGAAGGATTTCTTCCTCACTGGTGAGGAGAATTGTACGCTCTGCTGGTTTATTGGGGTTGTGGTATTGACCCACCTGAGGTGGGGGTTGTTGCATGTCATGTTGGGTGTTTATCACACCTTGATGTGGGATAAGATTTTGCAACACGGTGGGAGGGGGTTGTTGCGCTTATTGTTGTGGTGCCTGCCGAGGGGCAGGTTGTGCAGGAGAAGGGGGAAGGCTCCTAGAGTCTTTCAACCATTTGAAATCAGTGATCTGGGGACAGTGGTGAGTGTAATGACCGAACTCACCACAAAGGGCACAAGGGAAGATGCTTTTAACATTATTCTTCCCTTGGCGTTTGTTTTTATTACCCCCTTGGGGGTTTTGGTTCCCTTGGTTCTGGTTGCCCCTAGTGGGTTGGTGTTGTGGGGGTTGATTCCCGCCATGACTAGGGTTGTTGTTATTCCTGTTCTGTCATTTTTTCTTGGCATTTTTTGATGGATGAGTTGGATTGGCTGTGTTCAACTGTTCAAAATTTTTGTATTGTTGAGCTGCAGAGGGTTGAACAAAATTTACCCCTGCGTGAGGATGTGGGGGAGCCATGGGCTGTGGTGGACCAGGAAAAGGGAAGTATGGATTCTGTGGTGGTACCGATCCATAAGGTACATAGGAAGGCGTAGTGCTTTCACTAGTACTATAAGCTAATATTGAGGGAGTACCACTAGTGGCTGGAAGAGGTGGATGTATGGGAGGTGCCAGTGGTGGTCCACTGATGGGTGGAGGTATAGCAACAGGGTATGGTTGTTGATAAGGGGGTGGGGGGTAATAAGAAGTTCCCCCATATTCCAGTGGGTATTTAGGTGTTCCATACATCGGTGGTGGTTGGGGTTGTGGACCATGGTGTGTGGTGGCACCTATTAGTCCGTCTGCTGAGTGAGACATCCCAGGTTTGTCTTGGCCAAATGGCACAGGTTTTGGAAGATCAGGAAGTACTGTGTATAAGTACCCTGACTGTGCATAGATGAGGTCATACTATTGGGCCTTACTGATGGCTTCCTCTTCAGATTGAGGGAAGGTGGAAGATACATCCTTACCAAGTAGAGAGACAAGTGATCTATGAAACCAGTCGAGACATTGTTGCTTGGTGGTTTCTGCTTTACACAAACTACGTCACCTATGCCACTGATGAATGTGGTCAGCGATGTGTGTGGCTGAGGTTTGTTTGAAGTTAGATAGTAGTTCTAGACCATTGTCATGGCATATGGGTAATTGAAAGAAGGTCAAGAATTCTTTGGCCAATGACTTAAAGGTCGCATGGGACCCTGATTTTTCTTCGACATACCATTTGGCTGATGGGCCAATAAGTGTGCGTTGAAATAATCGGAGTTTGATGGAATCATCCATAATGCTATTGGAAGAACACCATAGATGAAAGGTCATGACATGGTTGGCAGGGTCATCCCCTGCCTTTCCTTCAAACTTTGGTATGTTTGAAGGAAGTTTTCTTGGCATTGCAGGCCATGTGGCATCATGTAATATAGGATCATTAGTGAGTTTGGTGAGATCCGGTATGTTGAGAGAGGCCAAATATGGAATCTGTAGTGGGGGGGGAGGGTTATCTCCAGCCATAGTGTGTTGTGAACCTGACCCTTTATGGGTACTAGGTGGGTTTGTGCTCCCTCCTTGAGAGGAAGTGGGTCCCCCGCTTCCTTGTAAAGGAGAGCGAGTGAACGGATGACCTTGGGAAGTTGACCCAAGTAATGTAGAACCAAGCAAAGCTGATCCTAAGATAGTGGCACTCATAGGAGTGTGTGAATGAGGTACCGACAAGCGGGTACGACCAGATACTCCCCCTAAGATAGGAGGGAGGTTGATAAAGCGTCGTGAATGACGGGGGTTATGTGGTTCCCCTATGATGTCAAACTAGTTGTGTAAATGTGTGCAAAAAGTGGTGAGAGAAATATAGGAACAAGAGTCTTTGTTGTGACTGTTTACACAATATATATGTCAAAATCAAACTATAATCAGATGTGCATCATACATAAAATGTGAAAGAAGCATATATATGTGGGTAAGAGGGTTTTGTCTGCGTGGGGGAATCAAAAGAAAGCAAATGCTTGTGTCCTAGAAGACGTAACGTCCTTCCTCTCAAATAGTACTAGACCTTCCAATAGTACTCAACAGTGGGGTCTGAAGTCACCAAAAGAGAAACTAGTGAAGGATGAAATAATTGGTTATAATGAGGGGTAAAGGGGGCATATCCCGAAAGAGCTGGTGATACTTCCCAATAGCCACACAAAATCCAATCAAGGTGCAATTGCAGACCACAATTTCCACCTGGGTAGATTCCCTACAGTTGGTCACTAGGTACCTCGGTCAAAGTGCGGCATTTAGATTTTCGACCTAAGAAATGGGTCACGGGATGGATCCTGTCCAAGAGGTGGGTGCCTCAAGGGGGGACGCACAGAACAACCGGACCTCAGCCTTCAACCCTTCACGGGTATCTCCCTGCCTTATGGTGATTGGAACACTTGACTTGGAGGATTTGAAGTTACCTATTTGACAACCTCTATGTTTGAAAATGTGAGAACCAGATAACGGGGATTTGTTTGGATGCCTATCCCTGAAATCCTACCTAGACTAAAACTTTCTTTTGGCACCTCTTGTGGAGGAAAACTTAGTGAGTTTTTAGAAATATTTTAGATGAAGTTGTTTTGTGAGGCTGGGGGTGAAAACCAACCTCGTTTGATTAAAAGTGGGAGTGGATAGTCCTGTCAAGAAAAGATGGGGTGTTTTCGGAATCCCTTTGGAGGAAACTTACTTAGACCTCCATGTTTCGAGAAGAGGCTATGTGAATGAGAAGTGACTTTTGTGTGTGAGTGAAAGTGTGCCAATTTTTAGTTAATTAGATGTCACCTTGCTGCATGTGGACTTCGCTTGGTTCTTACAAGAGTTTGATTACCTAATTAGCTAGATGTCTTTGGTACAACCTTGTGGAATTTAAAATCCCTAGGAAGCTAGCATGTGGACATGTGGGTCCGTTACTATCCTTTAACTCCCTATGTGTGAGGTAATCTAGAAAAAGCATGAAACTATCCTAGATTGAACATGTGGGCATGTATGGGCCCAATACAAACCTTTAAACTCTCCTAGTGTTTTAATCTAAGAAAGCAAAATTCCAACCACTATTCTATCTTTGTATCATGTGGGAATGTATGGGCATGTTACAAGTTTAAAATGTGTTTGAAAAATAAAACTAAGAGGGGTCCCAAGAAGGGTCGTTGTCCTCTCCTAAAGGTTTTAAACTTTGTTAAGGGAGATGAGATTGTTTTCACAATCTTTTTCTGATTCTCAAGATCGCTTGAAGGCGCGAGAGAAGAGCATACTCAAGGATTGTTACTTCAACTTCTAGTCCCCAAATGTGAGTTAGATGTGATTAAATATGATTGTCCACTTATGTTTGTAAGTCAAAACAAGCCATCCATGTGACAAAAAGCAAATAAGGGAAATTGATTTTTATCCTCCTAAGTGCCTATGTGTGTTTTAGACTAACCCCTTTATATGATGAGGGGATTAAGTGTAGTGTGGCTTTACAACATTTTTTATATCATATTTAAGAAGGAAGATGACCTTCCCCACATCTAAAGAACTTACAAAGTGGAATTTTGTTCAAAATGCGCGGCTCCTAGTGTAGACAAGCACACACAGAGCAGAGGCACGCGAGGATAAATGCGTCAGAAAGCGCATGCGTGCAGAGGAAGGTCGTTATGAAAGCACATGAATGCACGATGTGCATATGTGGGGTGGAATACCAGCGCACCTATGAAAAACAGTGGAGAAAGAAAATCTGGATGGATTTCTCTCAATTCTTTTATGAATTGACTGGTTAGCAGGTCGGCAGAGGCCAGTTTGTGCACCTACAAGTTAAACAAACTAAAAGGAAAGAAAAATAAACCCAAACAAGGAAGGAATTTGATACCTTTCCCCAATATGGTCGCCAATATATTTGCACTCTTTTCGTCACCTTGGTGAGCAAATAAGAGGTGCTTACATGCCCAGTTGGGTCTTGCTGAGCATGACAGCTATAGAGGAAAGAGTTAGAGAAATAAAAACAAAACTATAAGCAAGAATTAAACTAATACAAACTAA
This sequence comes from Picea mariana, assembly GCA_032191745.1. Classification (NCBI taxonomy): domain Eukaryota; kingdom Viridiplantae; phylum Streptophyta; class Pinopsida; order Pinales; family Pinaceae; genus Picea; species Picea mariana. Next base: position 208,206 of record JASDQU010012105.1, on the reverse strand, counting down.
AATCATAAGCATATGGATAAAGAAATAACAAACACAAAAAGACCAATATCACCAATGTTTTTAGGCTGATCTATTGATGAAATCAAAGCACAATGAAGAAAGGGGACTATGAGTCCCTTCTTCCTCCAAAGGAAGGCTCTTTGACCCTCACAAGCTTGCTCTCCTTACAATAAGGAAATGAAAATGTTGATGAAAGAACTCCTAACATATCCACTCAATGGAGAGGTGGATTGCTTCAATGAAATGGTGCCAATGTGTTATTGTCAAGGAGTGAGTCCTTAAACAATCTAGGAAGCATAACATTACATGAAATTCCTTGAGAAAATGAGGTTCCTTCATGGATTTTTATAGCATTGCATTGGGTTATTGTGTAACTCATTTGTAGTGTGAAAAGAGGCTTTTTAGGGCATTATTAGGTCTTTGACCAGCCCACCATTCGGATTTAGCTCATATTTGAGAGTCAAATCGGCTTGGAAGCTGATCCATAAGTGGTTGGGAGGCCGACCAATTTAATAAATGTGTTGTTTAGAAGGTGCGTGGGTTTTTGAGCCAACAACCGCGCATCGTGCGCGTATGCGTGCATGGTACGTTCCTGTTCCGTGCATGTGTGTGCACACCCAACTTTTGTAAAGTGCTCTTCAATTTTTGGTTACATTGTATAGTTTTTGACCTTTTTGGAATGCTGTAAAATTAATTCAGTGCCATGAATGACTTCATTACTGTTTGACGATGCTGAGTTCTTGTCGCCATGTGCGGATGAAATTTCAGTGATAACACTCATGTATTGGAAATTAAGCATAGCAGTGGATACATATGAAGCCCTAACCTAATAAACTCTAGAGCCATGGTTATGGAAAAGCACAGTGTATGCTAGGGAGAAATCCAATACTTAAACCAGTGAATACAAAAAGTAACAAAAAACAAAAATGCTACCTACGCAAATTTATGAATATGAATTATAAATAACAATAAGTTGGAGCGACCTTACAGAGCATTTGATTAAGGATTTCAGCTTTAGAATTAGACGCTTATCGATAGGAGGAATAATCTTGGGAGGTGCTCCTTGCCACCATCCTCCTCATGCCGAGAGTAGTCCAGAAGCATAAGGAAAGTGTAAGGTATTTGTTTTGGAACAGGTTTGTTTAGAATGACATCAGACAACTACGGTTACCCTAAATCCCTTAACCACGTGCTTATTGCCACCATCCTCCTCATGCCCAGAGCGGTCTAGAAGCACAATCAAAGTGTAAGGTATTGTTTTTGGAACAGGTTTCTTCTGAATGACATCAGACAAATATGATTATCGTAAAACCCTGAACCCCATGCTTATTGGATGCAAAGAGTACAACTGAGAATGCACCATGTGATATGAATGACTTGGTGTGTTTGGATTGGATGAGGGTACAGGGTCGGCTCCCATCCCTCATCCACCTCGATTAATGGCTAGTCAAATATTAACTCCTGACTGTCAACCTCCTTTCATTTTAATATATTTAATGAAGACAAGGGTGAGCCTCCTCAAAACCCTACATCAAAAAATATCAACCTTTGATTACTTCTAGTCAAGTTAGTACCAGTAGTTACACTATGCCTAAACATGGGAAGACTAACCAACTGTCTGCTTAGAGTTCTTCTATTAACTATAACTTAGGCTGCGTGTGAAGAAAATACTCTTTGTTTACAAGTAGTTACCAAGGGAGTCACTGAAGTCATATTTACCTAGGGAAAGCCAAATAGTTAAGTGCAATGATGAAATAATTAAAGTCTGACACCCTTACTATGTGTACAAAGTATTATTCATGGTTTTGGAGTCTAAAGTTGCATGTCTATGTTTTACAAAGAATCTAGGGCCCTAAGTCCTAGGGTCATGTATTTCCCTTCTTCCAAAGGATAACCTTTTAATCCCCTTGTAAAAGCTAGTAGGACTTAAGAAAAAGTTGAAAGGAAAACTCTGGATGTTGAGTCTGTTATATGCAGAAAGGGAAGGTGAATGCTTTAGGTATCAAAGTTTCACAATAGGATTGAATGGGTATTTCACTAATTATGAGTATGTGTTACAATTTTTAGAGTTTTAATGTATGTTAGAAGATTTTTTTTTTATGATGAAATTGAGGTCTATTACATGACGAATCTGCCTAAAACTAACTATTTGATGACAAAATTGTAACATCCCGCTCTTCCACGCACTGAGATAACTTATTCTTTGAGGACACTTACTTGCAAGTGATCTGGATTATTATACTATTGGCTGTTGATTATGATTATGAGGCGTTAGGGATTGATGACATGTTATGTTTCTATATTTACATAGACATGTTCTATTGAATCGGTTTTCCTAAGTGTGTAGGATTTTCGACGTTGAGGATGCAGAGGCATTGATGAAACCCCTTGGACTCCGGATCGAGTCAGGGAGTGGACTATTGGGTTTTTTTACTATTTTTGATATGACATATGCACATCTGGTTAGATGTTATGATGATTGATTGTATTTATGACATGATTCATTGATGATGCAGGCTGATGATAGCTTTCCGACCAGACTCACATGTGGAGTAGAGGGGTCACGCACGACTACCAGAGATGTTGAGGGAGAGGTGTGGAAAACAACCCTGCCAAAACCTACTATCATTCCCATCATGGCTCGAATTGTAGGTTAATGATTACCTAGTTCGAGAAGGCCCACGATGTCATGAGGGAAGACTGTGACCGATGTCATGAGGGAAGACTGGGACAGTCGCTCATGATGATTATGAGGGGTGTGCAATAAGGCAGTTGCCTAATTCTTTAGAGGCCCTTAGTCTCCCACAAGATCAACTGGCAGAGTATTGACTCCAGGGGTTTTTGATGTCTAGCAAGTCAATGAAGAGGCAAGTGGCACCCTTGGAGCATGTAGTGCGTCCTGAAGGGCACGTCATGCAAGAAAAATGAAAAGAGGTGAGTGGCACTGTTAAGAACCAAATATCAATATAGCATAGAAAAACCTCAGAATAAGTACTCAACCCCTTGAAAAAGAGAGAATTTTAGATAATAAGACTCTTCGAGCGGGAAACCTCCTTTTACCCCACATAAATGTTCAAGTACAAGATGATTCCAAATGAAATTGTCTCCTTGGTATATATAGGAGACTAGGAGGTATAATTACAACTAATGGAATAAAGCCAACATAAATAAAATAACATTACTAATGTAATATTCCACAATTAAGGGGTAATGAGGCAATATTAGGTCTTAACACGCCCCTCCCCTTGAGACAAGTGTTGTCCGCAATGCTTGAGTAACTCTGGATTCTTCTGTATAAAAGACTCATCTTCCCAAGTGGAATCTTCAGCTGGTAGTTTCCCCCATTTAATGAGATACTCTAAAATGGATCTATTCCTCAGCTGGCGAATTCTTGTGTCAGTGATGTCTTTAGGCTCCAATATGATTTTTCCTTCCTCATCAAGTTCTTTCAATATAGTTTAAATTCAGATATCGTCACCTATAACCTTCTTTAAGCATGAAACTTGGAAAATTGGGTGTACTCGTGAGGATGTAGGCAAATCCAATTTGTATGCCATAGTACCAATATTTTGCAACACTTATAAGGTCCATAGTAATTTGGTGATAATTTATTATCCTTCTTGGATTGCTTGAGGGACATTTGTTTGTATGGTTGTAGTCTTAAAAACACTCAATCCCCTACTTCAAAACTTTTTTCACTACGATCTTGATCTACTTGTTGTTTCATGCGATTCTATGCCATGGTTAGGTTGTACTTTAAGATTTGGAGAACTTGTTGTTGATGCTCGATGTGATCTTCCACTCCTTGAACCTTATATTTTTCTTTTAGAGAATAATTGACGGAAGGAAGGTGGTATCCATAGTGTTCCATAAATGGTGTCATTTTTGTTGCAGTATGAAAGGAAGTGTTATACCACCATTCTGCCAAGGGTACCCATTTCAACCATTATGTTTGTTTATCAGAGACAAAGCAATGAAGGTAGCCTTCCAGACATTTGTTCACTATCTCGGTTTGTCCATCATATTTAGGATGATAGGATGATCTATGAGCCAATTGAGTACCCAAACAAGAAAATAATTATGTCCAAAAATGTCCAGTGAATATGGGATCTCTGTCAGTTACAATATTCTTTGGGCTTCCATGTAGCTTTTGAACTATCTCCATGAATGTGGTGGAAACTGTACTTGCTTTGAAGGGATGACAGAGTGCACCAAAGTGTGCGTACTTGGTCAGTCTATCAACAATAACCATGATGACACTCTTTCCTTCAGACTTCGGTAACCCTGTGATGAAATCCATGGAAACCTCCTCCTAGCCTTGACTTGGGATGGCTAATGGTTGTAAAAGACCTAGGGTCTTAATTTTTTCCACCTTATTTTGTTGGAAAACCAAACATTCTGCCACAAACCTTTGAACATCAGTTTTAAGGCCATCCCAAAAAAAATCCTTTGTGACTATATGGTAGGTTTTTAAAAATCCTAAGTGCCCTCCTACTAGAGTGGTGTGCAACTCCAATAGTGCCTTTTGTTTGAGTTGGGATTTCTTACATAAATATAAGTGATCTTTGTACCATAGTGAATCATTTTTCCATGTAAATGTATCTCATGCATTGGAATCCTACTGCAACCTTTGAATGAGAGTCGACACTTTTTTGTCATTCTTCCATTTATCCCTTTCTTCTATTATCCAATCGGGTTGGATAATAAAGATAGCACAGAGAAAGGCCTCAACATCTTCATCCTTTCTTGAGAGTGTGATGCAGGAGCATCATATGTATCCATCCAAGAAAGCACAAAGGCAGAATATAGCTGGAAAAGCACTAGCGCACATTTTGAAATGTTTTGAAAAATTAAGGAGCGGATATTAATGTAATAGCTAGGGAAAGCGTACTTACATTTATGTCTTGGAGATATGAAAAAATCCGGAGAAATTACTCCAATCTACCAGATTTAATAGGCATTTAACTCTGTTTAATGTAAAGTAGGTAGATATGAATGTTAGATTAGACAATTTAAAAGTATAGGAGGGAAAACGAATATAGACACCCTCACCCTTGTATCATTGTAACAGGATGATCATTTAGAATTCATAAGCTGTAGAGATGTAGAAGAGAACTATAGAGAAGAACCCATGTACAAGAGCACTTGAGTTAATATATAAATCTTTGACTCAACTTTCATGGTGTTATGATGCTTACTGTTTACATTTGTTAAATGGTGTGTTTATAGTTGTTTTAGTTTCTCTGTTAAGCATCTGTTTCAATGTTGTATTGTGTGTATGATTTGATGTTGAATGTATGAATTATGAGACAGAAGGGGAATGAGTTTCAATTGTTTCTCTTCCTAAGAATTCCTGCAAGGAGTGGAGTGAATGTCTGCAAGGTGTGTGTTGACGAAGGTCTGAGTTTTTACCTCAGAAAGCTCAGGAGAGATACCATTGTTCTCATACCAGCTGAAGTGCAGGTGAAGCATAGAGTTGTGCAAGGTGTGCACAGGCCAATTGAAGCCTTGGATCTTATAAATCTAGAATGAAGGTTGAAGGACCACTATTGTAAAGAGTGCAAAGGGTCGAAGACTCAAATAACCAGAGGTTGTTTGAAAGTTTCCGCAAGGAGTGCGAGCAAGATTTTTTTTGGAAGCTTGAGTTTGCAAGTGAAAGCTCAGGAGGGATTGAACCTTTGAAGTTCTCAAAGGGAGACAAAGATCGAAATCATCTCATGGAAGTTAAGTTTGAGAGGGAGAACATTGAGTCGTTTGGACAAAAGTCATTGAGGAGTGCATATGATGGTTAGAATTCTGCGTGGAGAACTCGAGAAGTCATAAGGACCGTAAGATACAGAGGAGTTGTAAGGTGGTTAGGAGTTGGACGAACCCACCACCCTGATATCAAGAATCAATGTGGGTTGTTGATCATGGTCAATTTGAGCTATCAGATCATTTCGGGAATTCGGGATTCATAAATTTGGAGTGCAGGCAAAAATCCTTGGTCACTCAAATTCCCCAATCACGAAAGGGATTATCAGGTGTGGGATTTTAGCATTTCAATATTTCAAGGTTTGACATTCCAAAAAATATGATGACAAAGAGTCGGGACACTTGACATTGAAAACTTTGAAGTCACGAAACACGATGTGTCTCTAGAGTGGAATCCTAGTATTTTGTTACTTCGGGGTCCGGGAAGTAGAGGAGGTAGTTATTTTTGGAATTGAGAGTTTAAAACTCCTAGTACGTGAAATAAAAAAAAGGTTTCTATTTCATAATTTGAGAATTGGAACGATGGGTGATTTGGGATCGAGATTCGTGAAATCTTGGTTCACAAAATCTTGAAGAGGGAAAGGAATAATTCCCAAAAAGTTGAGGGACAATAGTCGTTGGACACCAATCGGGTTTCGGGATTCAAGAGGTAGAGTTTCATGGTCAACACAACTCCCAAAATCGTGAAGAGAGAAATGACAAAAGGTGGGTCTCAAGTATCAGTCAGAGGATACGTGCAGCGAAAGTCAAAGGAGGGGTCAAGGTTCGGCAAAAATCCTGAAAGGCCATCGATCTCGCATTCCATGGGACGTTGAGCCCATTTCGACATTCTGACATTTCAGATTTTGGGGAATCATAAGCGAAGAGGAATGATTGTTGGTTGTTTGCTCAAAATCCTAAAAGGCGAAACTAGTGGGTAACAGGTGGCATGTTCTCTTCGTGTTGGAGGAGTCAACCTTCGTTGACATTTCTCATTTCAGCGATTGTAAAAGTTGTGACATATTGTTGAGAACCTCCAACTCGTGAAGCCACAAATATTCCGGGGATTAAACAAAAGGGCTTTAATTAACTCTTTGTGTGGCTTGAAAGAGATCCTGCATAGATCTCGGCTCGAGGGTCTGGGGGTCTACACCAATCGTGGTATCAGAGCCTGATTTTGTCTATATATTTTAGGTAGAGGGAGATAGATGAAAAGGAGTAGTCTTATACGCACCATTCGTGGTATCAAAGCACATAACAAATTCGTTGCTTTCTGTAGCAGAGAGAGAAGAGGAAAAAATTTCATCCATGTCGTCGAGAAGAAGAGATAGGCCAATGCTTGATCTAGCAGTGGAAAGAGAAATGTGTGAGTTAGGTGCCAAACTTAATGCTATGGAGACATCACAGAGGCTCACAATTGACGTTGGGGATATCAACGTGAATGAAAGTGAAAATGAAGCTAGAAACGAAGGAGAAGAAGTTGCAGTTGAAGATGTTGTAGACGAATGCCTATTCAGGGTTGTTGCAAGGATAGGTGCCAGAGAAAAAATGGACATTCCCATGTATGAAGGAAACTTAGATGTCAAAAAAATTCTAGACTGGATTAGAGCTGTAGACAAATACTTAGACTATGAGGATGTCGAGGAAGATAAAAAATTCAAACATGCCATTACTAGACTTAAAGGGCATGCAACACTATGGTGTGATGAACTGCAGGCTGACAGACGTTGCAAGGGAAAGCAGAAAATCGAAATATGGGATAAAATAGTTGCAAAAATGAAAGCTAAATTTATACCCGGGGATTATCAAATCACTATGTTTCGGAGGATGCATAATTTGAGATAGAATCTGATGTTAGTGAAGGAATACACTGAAGAATTTTACAAGATAAACGTCAGAGCGAGTCATCGGGAAGGCGATGATGAAAAAGTTTCCACGTACATGAATTTTCTATGATATGAAATTCAAGATGAGATGGGCATGATGACCATTCGAAATGTGGAAGATTCTTATCAGATAGCTCTGAAAGTTGAAGAGAAGCTGAGCTAGAAGCAAGGTCAAAGAGGCCGAGGTAGAATTCAAGCCAGAGGCAAAACAATTACCCAATACAGAACTCATAAACCTAAAGAAGAGGGGAAGAAAACTCAACCTGAGGGAGAAGGAAGCTCACAAGGAAGGAAGCATGCTGATAGAAATACTTTTCCTCTAGCCAGAGGAAGAGGAAGAGGCAAAGGAGGTGAAATGAAATGCTTTGTCTATGGAAAAATAGGAGATAAATCCGATGAGTGTCCATATAGGAATAAAGATGGTGGTGAAACTCACATTGCCGAAGCTCAAGGATGGAATGTTGAGGTAGAAGACGCTAAGAGTGGAAGATCTTTGATGATGAGGAAAGTTCTCTTGAAGCTGGAGAAGGAAGCAGAGAACCCAGCCCAAAGAAACAATCTATTTTAGACTACTTGCAAAACTAAGGATAGAGTATGCAAGGTCATAGTGGACAGTGGTAGCATATACAATCTCGCATCTACAAAGATGGTAGAAAAGCTGGAGCTAGAGACTGTTGTACATCCAAGCCCATACAGAGTTTCGTGGTTACAAAAAGGATATCAAGTAAATGTCACTAAATAGTGTTTAGTTGAATTTAAAATATGAGGATATAAAGATGAAATATTATGTGATGTCATTCCCATGGATGTTTGTCATCTATTGCTGGGTAGACCATGGAAATATGATATAAACGTAGATCATGATGGGAGAAAGAACATGTACACCCTGGAGAAAAATGGTAGGACTCACATGTTGCTGCCGATTAAGGATAAAGAGGTGAAAACAAAAATGAGAAACACTGTACCTCTCATGAGTGGTAAGGAACTTCTTGATGAGGCTAAGAAGAAGGAGGACACACAATTTATTGTGGTTAGGAAGCCCATAATTGTTTTGACCAGTACTTGAATAGATGATTTATCAGAAGAAATCTAGGAGTTGCTTGGAGAGTTTTATGATATAGTAGTTGTTAAGCCCTAATATTGTCTCATTACCCCTTAATTGGGGCATATTATATTAGTAATGTTATTTTATTTATGTCGGTTTTAGGCCATTAGTTGTAATTATACCTCCTAGTCTCCTATATATACCAAGGAGACATTTTCATTTTGAATCATCTTGTACTTGAACATTTAAGTGGGATAAAAGGAGGTTGCCCCCTCAAAGAGGATTATTATCTTAAATTATCTATTTTTCAAGGCGTTGATTACTTTTTCACAGGTTTTTCTATGGTATATTTGTATTTGGTTCATAACATATGGTATCAGAGCTCAAGGTCTTGGGGTTTCACTACTACATCTGAGACACCTTGGCATTTTCACTATAATTGTTTTTCTACAATGTTTCTAAAGAAAAATTTTGGAGGATATTTAGTAGAAGGATCAAGGTACATTGGATTAAAAATTTATCTCCTGAGGCCTTATACTTTTGGAGATATAGCCTGTACAAGATAGGGTTCTGGAATCATCCTGAAATGAGTCATTGTGGCATTTTCAATATAAAAACTTTTCTGTAATGTTTCATACCTTGAAATTTGGAGGATATTTATAGAAATTAGTAAGGTAGCTTTGGAAAAACGTTTAGATTTTGGGTCATCTTAAATTTGTGGATACACCCTGTGTCAGATAAGGTATTTGACTAGTCCTATTGACTAGTCTCAAGAAGGTGTTCTAGGTAAAACAATCATAACTTCTTCCTAGAGTATCCAAATTGAGTGGGACTGGTTTCATTGGATCGTGGACAGTCTTTAGTATTTTTGGTGCAAGTTTCAGAATTTAATATCAATTATTTTGTGTGGGGCATGCTATAAAAGTGAGATATCCTGGAAAGGAAAAAAATTGGCAAGTTGTGGGGAAGTTACCATAAATTCCACTTGGCACATCCAATTTTGATCAGTCATATGGCATTGCAGAGAAGAAATATTAGGGAACTACATAAAAGAAAGTTTCATACCCATAAGGGATAAAACTTGGGAGATACAATAGAAGAAATATTGTCTAGCAGAACCACCTCAAAATCAAGGTTCAAAAGTGATACTTGGCCAGCATGCCACCGAAAAAGGGAACTTCTACACCAACTAAGCCTCTAGAAAATCCTACTTGGACTCTTGATGAAGGTGAAGAAATGCATAGGGACATAAATGAACCACAAAACAAGATGGATTCAATGGAAGCTAAGTTGTATACTAATATGGATTAAATAGAAGCTAAGTTGGATACTAAGATGGATGGTTTAAAAGGGGAGATCATGGAAGTATTGAAAAATTTCGTAACAGAGAAGACACTTGAAAGTGAAAATGCATCCCATGAAATTCATGATGAGGACACAAGGAAGGTGAATCAAGAATGGAGAAACTCCAACTTTGGTTTGAAGACCAACCACATTCCTAAGATTGATATGAGGAAGTTTGATGGGAAGGACCCAATCACATGAATACTTCAGATGGAACAATTCTTTGATCTCCATAATGTGACACATACACAAAAGGTATGAATTGCTTGTTTATATTTAGAACCTAATCAATTTGTATGGTATCGATGGATTTGTTCTCGCAAATCACTCATCACTTGGACAATTTTCATGGAAGAAATGATAGCACACTATGAGGATACAAGGAGCAATACCTTCTTTAGCCAATTGATAAATCTCAAGCAAAAAGGTTCAGTTATCGAGCACATTGAGAACTTCCAAAGATTGAATGTAAAGGCAACTGATATTCCATATGATCACTTGATTGATGTATTCATAGGAACTTTAAAGGAGAACATTCAACATGACGTTCGCCTTTGGCAACCCAAATCATTGGAGAATGCATTTAAGGTGGCAAGAAATGTTGAAAGTAAAAATATGGCTATGGCTACTAGAAGGAGCAATCCTAACATCTATAGAGAGATCAATTCTCCTTCTTCTCAAACACCTCAACCTACAAGGTTGACACCTCAACAATTGGAGGAAAGAAAAGCAAAAGGTTTATGATTTAATTGTGACAGCAGGTATAGTAAAGGACATAAGTGTGGTGAGAAGAAATTAGTCTACATAGATTGTGAAGAAGAAGAAGAACAAGAACAAGAACCATCTCAAGATGAAAACGTAGAAGCAATTTCATCTGAAGAGTTGACTCCCACAATATTGTGTAATGCATTGGCTAGAATTAGCACTCCTCAAACCCTCAAGATCGAAGGATACATAAAAAAGAAAAGGGTAATAGTCCTAATTGATTATGGCAGTACTCATAATTTCATTCACTATAAATTAGCCAAAGATCTCAATTTCTTTGTATATCCAGCGCCAAAGTTTCAAGTAATGATTGCAGATGAAGGAACTATCAATTTCTCAGGAAAATGCAATAAGATAAATCTTACTATGGGGGAATATGTAATGAATAGGCCAATGATTTCTATACCCATGGGTGGTGCAGATGTTGTACTAAGAATCCAAAGGTTACAATCATTAGGAAGAATGGATTTTAATTTTCAAGAACATTTCATGAAATTTCCATTGGAAGGAAAAGAAATTGAGTTAAGAGGTATCACAGGGAAACTCGGTAAGGTGATAATCTCTAACGACATGACAAAATTATTGAAAAAGGGGCATCAAGGTGTTATTGCACATCTATGCTCACTAAATGTTCAAACATCTAAGCCATATATTCCACAAGATCTCCAAAGGATCATTGATAAGCATTCCAAAGTATTTGAAGATATTCTCAAAGGTCTTCCACCTACTTGAAATCATGATCATGAAATTCACCCAATTCCTGGGATTGTTCCTCCTAACATCAGGCCATACAGATACCCTTATGTCCAGAAGAGTGAAATTGAGCACATCGTTGAAGAAATGTTAGAGGCTGGCATTATTAGACCTAGCCAAAGTTCTTACTTTGCACCAGTGGTAATGGTATTCAAGAAAGATAGCGCATGGCGTATGTGTCCAAATTATAGAGTGCTCAACAAGATCACTATTAAAGATAAGTTTCCCATTCCTGTCATTGATGAATTATTAGATGAACTACACGGAGCAATATATTTCAATAAATTGG
>JASDQU010012105.1:182732-196291 GCA_032191745.1 Picea mariana | reverse complement strand
TTTACGAGAGGAGATTTTGGGAAGCATTGGGACAGAGATAGTGAACAGTGGATTTACAGTGCACACCGGGGCTGAGGGGTTTTGGGCTCGGAGGGCTAGGACGTCCATAGATGTCCTAGGGCCAGGCGTACTGGTCGGTAGAGTGGTTGGTTTGGGGTTGTCCAAGCGAAGGTTCAAACGAAGATTCAAGTTGCTACAGATAATAGCATTAGAGGCAGGTATTTAACTCATAACTCAAAATTGTGAAGTGTTTACTTAAATTTAAATTGTATGCAAATTTTTATGTGAAATGTTATTTTATTTATCAAAATCTGGGAATGAATATGCTAGAGTAAGCAAATTTTTAGTAAGTTTCAAAATTCTGCTCTGTTGTAATTTATGGTAGCTTAAATGAAATCCTGGTTGTTACACATTCTAAACCTTCAGCTCCATTGCAATTCAAAAAATAAGTAATTCTGGTATCTTTTGTACCCCTAAACGTTGGACAATAATGAGACTTTGTTTATCTTGCGATATTGACATTCAATACTCTCCAGAGTACTTCTATATTTTTGTTTCCAGAATATACTTCAGATTCAACAATTCAGCTTTAACTTGTTCACAGTGTGTTCTTAAAGCCCTTTCCCACAAAAGTGGCATCGCCATCTAAGATCTGTACAAGGCACATGTTGTTACCATTACATTCTCTTTGGAGCAACTTATTGGGATGAAAACTCTCATTTATTCTCTAAACTTAACAGAAGTATCATCATAATTTCTGCATGTTCTTGCTGTAAAACTAGATTCATCATTTCTTACATATTGAACAACCAATAAGATTCTATCTTCATATGTCCTCTCACAAGAAGGAACATTTATCTCAAGAGCATATTTTTCATCTTCAATACAAAATAAGTTCAAATCACTGCCCAAAGACTCATTTCTGTCAGCATTACCTGTAGATGAAGTGCCATCCAATCTCTCTGGCCCATCCAAATTCAAGGACATATTAGTTCCAATAATGCTTGAAGCAGTTAAACCACCATGAAATTTGTCTAGTCCACTAGACAAATCAACAATCTATTTAGAACTTCCAATATTCCTCATTTTTTGACCATGGGATGATGATACAGTCCCTTTGGTTTCACTAGAATCAATTTGCAAAGAAACAAAGTCCTGTCTTCCTTGAATTTCATCTGAATTACATGTTGAAATGTTGCCATTTTCTAAAAGCTTACAAGGCCTTAACCTATGCACTCTAGACATCTCATAAATCATACTTTGAGAAAGAACCTGAGATTCAAATTAAGTACCATCATTTATTGCATTATTGAGTTGCATATGGAAAAAAGCCTGAGCTCCAAAATTGTTTTATGTGATGTAGTATAAGGTGTTTTATGTTCTAGGATTAAATCCATTAGTCCCATGATAACCATTTTCAGAATGATTTTACTCTGAAGAAAATGAGATAAATTGCTCTTGACCAGGGTTTCTGTCTCTCTATTGAGTTCCTTTACTGCTGTCAAAATAGGATTGAGAATGATCGAACAGACTTTCATAAATGACTCTAGGACTATAACTTGGTTGGATTGATATGCTTAAAAGTGGACAAATAATAGTTCTTCTACCATAAGAGCCTCAAAGAGATACTTGACTCACGAGACAGGCTAAGTGTTGTTGTAACCATACATCAATACAGTTAATGTGAAATGCATGGCCATGTGTAGGCAAGACTCACAATATGTCCTTCTCTTCATATTCTCCAAGGCATACCGTACATATAGCATTTTCTCTAGAGACAAAAACTTCATTGTTATACTTTATGATTGGAAATCTAGCCACCTTAACCAGTTCCATCCCATTTACTTCTCTCCATAATTATCTCCATAATGAAACTTCGAAGATTCAATGCTCATTTGAAGAGTTACACTCGAGTCTGAACGCTCACTGAACATTTTTTTTTAAAAACATGTGTGTGTCATGATTCTGAACACATTAAACATGTCCATATCATATACTCCTTCCACAATAACAATAAAAATCTGATTCTCAAATTTTATTTCTTAGCACACAGAAAATCCAGATCTATAACAAGAAAAATCACAGAAGCAGCAGTAGAAAAAAAAAATAGTATAGTGAAAAATGTTGGAATCAACTTCTGGTTCAAGTCAATGCAAGTTTTGGATCTTGCATGGCTTACTAGAGGGATTATCCATGGTGGCTTTTGTTTTTGGATTCTACCTAATCGCCAGACCAAATCGTGCCTGCAACCGATTCGTCGAAATTATTCCCGCCCATTTCCATTCTACCTGCTTTAAAGGTAAGACCTTGGTCGAGATTGTCGGCAAGCCTATGATCCAGGTTTGGATTGATTTTAATTATAAAAGATCAGTAGGATATGTAGGGTTAAATGTCAATTTTGGTGAATTGCAATTAAATTCATGTCAAAACCATCCTACATTACCCATTTTAACTTTTATACTCTTTTAGCGTGGTCAATTCCAATTATATCACCAACTCGTGAAACATTACCCTGCTATTCTAGAAATTAAATCTGTCAAATGGAAAAAAAATATCTAAATGACTAACCAATTTGTCCATGTTTTTAAGTCAATATATTCTACATTTGACAAAACCTATATGAATTCATATTAAAATATTTGTTTTACATCAAACATTATAGTTTACGCATTTAAATATTTTCCGGCTTTTTATTTTATTTGTGTAGGATTAGTAACATTCTCTGTAGCCTTTAAGATATTTCCTGGTTCAAGGTGATCAATGTTGATAGTGAGATAAGATTTGATTATTTAATAAAATTTAGTTGAACCACTTAATTGAAGCTTCCATTTTTAGCTTAATTAGACTAGGAGCTAGCATGTTGTATTCTCAACAAATACAATAAGATTTTAGTTATTTCCCTTGGGTGTCACATTTCATTTTATACTATGTCTTAATTGAGTCCGAGATCTCATTTTTCACAAGTTCAAGGGATCTGGAGTTAGGTTTAGCATCTGTATTTATTATTGGGTGTAGATCATTCAAGTTTCAGATTGAACAAGATAATAGGAAACCTACCTGGACCTATTTGATTTCACTCGATTGATCTCTTGTTTATTTTATTGGAGTAGGATCATTTCCACTTTCAGTCCCATTGTTGGGATGATTGTCCCTATTAATATTCCATGGTTCACATCACTTCTGCAAATGCCAGGACGTGGTTCCAGGTTATAGATGGTAGATGTACTAGGAGCTGGAGTAAGATCCTGAAACGCCTTGGGAACCTAATTTGCCATGTTTCATTTTGGAGTGATGCAAAAGATGAGCTTATTTTATTCATCTACAAGTTTTTCCAAAATTATAATCGGACAAAAAGGAAGGTAGGACCTATTACTGCAAAAGGGATTGTAAATTTCAGTAGGTAACGCATCTTCTACCTACTATCCATGTATATTTACTAGGATGCTTCTAAATGCTTACTAGCAGAATGCATATCATGTGAAATTTATAGTTGAGGACACCTTTTCAAACTTTTCTATCCTACTATGATATCTCAAGAGATCTGTTCGGATTATTGATGGCTGAAGTCTCCCTATTCTTGGATCTCTGAGATGCAACCTGGCATAGATAATCCATATGCAAACGAAAATAATGAACATCATGCTCACTGCAAACCCCAAGACAATGATGATGAACTCCTTTACAAACAAAAAATGGCCATTTTCCCATACGTGGCCAGCATCGGGTTGATGTTCATTATGCCCCCCAAAAATATGAAATCTCACCACCTGAAACAATAAATATCGTCTACATATATTTAATGTTCATTTAATTACACACCAATATGTCCAGTTTTGTCATAAACCACACCTCAACACGTCTCTCTACGCAAATCTTTAATTTCTATTAATATTAATGTTGTTTTCCTCCTTGAGTCAGAGATTTTTCTTCCCAGTGCTACAATAAGACTAATTTACTTATTGTCATGGTTGTATATATATATATATATAGTAGTTTCTTGTTTGTGGAAAATCTTTGTAGAATATCTTTTAGGATTCCCTCAATAAATTTCAATATATAATGTAGCTCCTATTGAATTCGTTCATAAATGATCTAATTTGTGAAGATGTTTGTCTTGAATTTGTAAAAAAATAAAATAAATATTAGTAAGGGCATGTTTGTTTATGGATGAGTGTGTGGATCTAGTGGGAAATGTCAAATGTGTGACTAAGGGATAGAAGTTCGATCCATCAATCACCTATCACCCTTGCTTACCAGTTCTACTCATTAAGAGGAACACATCCCATGAGCTCATTGCCAGGAAGCTTGGCTAGAGAGTAATAACCTTGTTTTCATTCACCTGCCAATCCACTTAAATATCGTCCTCCATATTCCTCCACCCAATATGTCTATCCTATTAATAAAGACACGGATTGATGATCAACGAAACCCCATTATCTTTCCATCGCATGTCCACACTTCCCCACTATTGTTGGTGATTTGACCATTATAAGCCCTTGATTACCATTGTGAATGTGGCATAGACAAGAGAGAGGGGAACGCGGGTTGACTGTAAAGGTTTATTGGTTTTGAATGGTTTTTTATTTTTTGGGGGTTACCATTAAGATTGTACCAATAAGGTTCCATATCACTTTGTTAAACCTAATAGTCAAATTGGTAGTAGAACATCCTACATATGTTTGCAACTAACTAACTATATATATATATATATAAGAGGAAGTGAACCTAATTCCCTACAACTATACTGAAAATCCAAATCACAAGTGGTTGGCTGGTTGATGGAAGGATTGACAATGTTGTCAAGAACAGTTTAATGATTTTTTTATAATGCAATCAAAGATTATATGTGCATGAGTGAAAGTTAACCATTATGTATACTTCATGAAATTTGTTTGACAACACCGGTTATAATCATAGTTGTCACTTATCAATTAATGACTATGTCATTAAGTAGGATAGTGTTTTGTTTTAAAGAGTAAATAAACAATAAGTTTGATTTAGTCAAATTCTTAAATCATATCAAGATAAAATTTAAATGCTTAAGTCATATCACAATAAGTGATTAAACTTTACAAATATCCAATAGACAAGACTAGAGTCATGACACAAGAGATTACATTAAAAAAAAAAAAAAAACATTATTATATTAACCAAACATATAGAACATATGATACAATTCTTTATAGTGTTATTGGGTTCCTCAAGGATTGGACAACAATATTATTTATATTATTAAAAATATTGAGAAAATATAGAGTTAAGGAGATTAATTTGTTATGTAAAGTTCAAATAAATATATATAAATGTTATATAAAAGAAAACTGTTAGGATAGTTTGTTTAGTTATTGCCTAGATAAATAACAAAGGCAAGATTGTATGTACCAAATGTGATACACACATTTCAAAGAGTATGGTAGACAACCCTTAATTTTGAGAAGCATTTCTACATTCCATTGGCAATTATGGATAATCCTCTTAGGTATTTTTAGATTACCATCCTATGCTAGAGTATTTAATGAAAAGTGAATAACAATTTCTTTTATTATTATTTTATTTTATTTTTATTTTGAAATGGAATAGTAACAACAAATATTATGGAATAATAACTATAAATATTATTGGAGTAAAATATAAGGCTAAGAGTGTTGGAATCCCTTTATGATCTTAGGCCAAACATCGAAGTAGTGACAGTTTGAGGTATGGGTTAGAATGGTGAGATAAACGAGTTGTCTTCATTATTGAAAGATTTATAAAATAGTGTGAAGAAATCAAATTATCTAATAAACTTGCTCAACAGAAAGACATTAAATTATGGTGGCAATTATACTAAAAAATTTACTATTTAAAGGTACATTTATGGTTCAAATAACTATAATGAGAGGGATTAATTAAAATGTTCTTCAATATACTTGAAATTATTGATATAGTTATGTTATTGTAGAGGTGTGTGACTTGATAATTGTTATTCATGTTGCTAAAATGCTAATGTAAGGTAAAGAACAATAGTATGCAAGATGTTAAAATAATGAAAAAAATAAATAAACAAATAATAGAGATAACACTATGGAGATGTAGATACCACACATTATGATTATCTTGCATTCTGACAATAACTTCGGGACGAAGTTTCATGAATGGTGGGTGTATGTAGCACCCCATATTTTGGCCTTAGGAATTTAGAACATTGTTGTTTACTCATCTTAGTAGTTCAACGCTTAGCATTTGTTTGGAATCAATTAGACTGAGTTAGACATTGGGATGTGCACATCTATACCTACTTATTTGTTACATGATATATTCTCATGACAAAGATAGTTCTCTGATTGTTTAAGCATGAAAATTAAAATGGGGAAGTTTGATACATGGATATTAGTTACAGCTATGGTGTGAAGGTATAATAGATGCAACACATGATGTAAATAAACATACAATTCTTAATTAAACATCTATGCAAATTATGGATTCTTATATATTTTGATGTATCTGCATGGATATGAGTTATTGGTGAACTAATGTATAGGTTAATGAGATATGTGATAGCCAAATGAATACAGTGATGAGGTAACTTGGATGTTGTAAACATCGAGAATATAACACATGTTATAAGTTGTACTTATTTCTTAATTTATGATTCAAAATATTGTTATGATTTGTGGTAAGTGTGGTTTTGGCAGGACACACAACTTGCCTAGAGTGGTTGTTTGATGACGTGACTCTAAGAACAATAGTTGCACAATAGGGCTTGATGTAGGGTGTTGACCCTAGTTCTATAAGGAGGGGTGGAGGTATTTCCTACTGTTTATCCTATGAAACCTAGAGTTGTGGGAGGGTTGTGTGAAGTCATGCTCCCCTAGGCATGTGATGGCGACTACTAGTTGTGTTGACCCTAGTTCTATGAGGAGGGGTGGAGGTATTTCCCACTGTTTATCCTTACAAACCTAGAGTTGTGGGAGGGCTGTGTGAAGTCACGCTACCCTAGACATGTGATGGTGACTGCTAGTTGCCTGTTGGGGAAGCTTGGTCAAGATGTATGTCACTTCCTCTTACGAGTTCTATCTAGAGTTAGGTCAATATAGTTGATGCTCTAGCTTAGTCCAACAGAGGAAAGGATAGGATGGAAGATGGAAGTATGTTAGGAAGGAAGGATGCTTCGATGTTAGTTGAGAATACTGATTGGGAATTAGAGATGCCACTATTGTTTACTCACTTGGTTCATACCATGTTTAAACCCTCTTTGATTTCCTATTGATAGTTTAACTGTGATAATGAGTTATTCATGAATTGGTGTAATTTTGTTCGTTAAGATTATTAAATGATGCATTACTTGATCTGTTGTCCTACATGTCTTGGTGGTTATATAGGAACTATGCACTAGAGGTAATGATTGTTTATCATTAGTACATACATGAGATATGTATCTGCTAGCTATGCACACATACCCTACCCATGTACACTAGTACAATTAATTAATGTATTAATTATTAAAGTAAATTATTAACTATTTAATTGAATGCTTAATGAATATGTAAATTATATTGCATACAAAATATCTAGAAACATTAAATACCTTATTGACTTTGATAGATGGTAGGTATGATGAATTAAATGAGCATGGTGGGGTGTTATGTACCTTTTGGGGAAAATTGACAAATTACATTTATTAGCTAGCATGGAAATAAAGACTTTTCATTTTATTTATTGTTGTTTAATGCAAGTCATTTATATTTAGTTTTATTTTAATATTTTCCCAAAAATCTAGATAAGGAAGGTTGATGGATAATAATGAGGGTGGTTGAGGAGACTTGGGGAAGGGTGTATGGAAACTTGATAAATAGGGAGGAGAAGTGGTGAGGAAAGGGAGGATTGGGAGGTTTGAGCATGATGAGAGGTTGTGAAATATTTGGAATATATATTTCTTATGATGGTTTTCTTTAAGCATTTGTGATTTTCTATTATTCGAGTCACAGGCACGGAGGGCCAAGAAACCAAAAGGTTTCTTGGAGCTAGGAAGTCGGCTAGGCTTCTAGTTGGTTCAGAGGATTTCGTTGTTTCACTCTGGGCAAGCGGGAAAATAATGCTTGAAAGTACGAAGGACTACATTACAACCGATGAGCTTCGACAAGCTAAGGATGAGGTATTTTCTGGTGGTATTTGGTTATTCATATTTTGTATTTACTTTTTTTTTAAGTTCTAAATCATAGAGTTAACATATTACTTATTTCATCATGTTATCTAGATTTATCATTAAGCAAATGTAGAAGAATTGTGTAAATGAAAATCAATGAAATTTATGCTAAAACAAAGTTGTTATTGTGTATGTATTTAATGAAAGATTAATTGCTTAACATCCTGGATGGGTGTTACAGGGACAAAAAATCCAGCCATGTTAAGGGTTGGTGTGGCTCAGGCTGGGTGTGATCCCTGGGTGATTTTGACGGCTTACATGCCCCTGAGTCGTGGTTTCTTAGCCACAGGTTAGTCCCACATGTCACGGACAAACTAGCAAAAAAAAAACATTTATTCGAATTCAATATTGATTTTAAAATTAATTTAAAATTAATTAAAATTTTCAAACTTGATATTAACCCAACAATCTATCTATTTAAAAAAAAAAAAATGAAAGTATTTTATATATTATTTTATTGGTTAACAAGTTTGAAATTTTATTGTTGCTTTATCCTTATTAACATTTACAAACTTCTTTTTATACAATATTTTAAACTCTACAATTCCACTGCATGATATTTCTTCCACTTATTTTGTTTATCTTAGACTGAACCTATCAACAGTAGTGTCTATTGGCACAACATGGCCGACCTCAATAAGTCACAATATAATTAATAATTACCATATTAATTATCTTTTACATTAATTATCTTTCAATATAATAAATATTGAAAGATAATGTGATTGGCACATTAAAAACAATTAATTTAATTTACAACTATCTCAAAGATTTTCATAAATTAAAATAATTACATATTATAAAAGTGAAATTTAATAAATTAAAATAAGTAAATATTATAAAAGTAAAATATTTCTCATAAATTAAAATAATTAAATATTATAAAAGTGAAATTCCATAAATTAAAATAACTAAGAATTATAAAAGCTAAATATTTCAAGCAAGAAAAAAACATAATGGAGGATGGGCTATAGATACTTCGTTTTGAAAGGTTTCCAGCTGTGAATTATTTTTATATGCCATGGTCCAAATGAAAACAAATTACCTTGGGAATGTTGTGACATTGCTCTATTCCAATGTTGAGATTGAGGGGTGTTCTTTTAACCAAAGACATGGTGCACCCTATTATTCTTAAATAAAATGATACTTTTTTTTTTAGCTTCTTTATTTTTTATAATCAATTAAACAGCATGAATGAAACTAATGTACAAGGTAGGAGGCGACCTTCAGGTATGTAGTGGATTGGGATAATCACAGCCTGCATTAAGTGGCTTGAATCTGTGTCTGACAACGAAGAGCGGGTAATAAAGAGGTCTTTTAACCGCTTACTTGATTAGGTAAAACTGGGCAGAGAAATGGGTATACGAAGATGACATTATGATAGGTAGGTTATCTTTTAAAGAGGATACGAGATGAGTCATTTATTAGCTATAGTGGGCGACATTTACAAAGAGGTTATATTGTGTGGTGAGCATGCTGCCTCTTTTAATGATCGATGTGATGTTGGTGGAACTGTCCATGCGAATTCAACCAGGTTGAATTCTACTCTCACTCCATACTCCAATCCATTCTAGATTTTGTGCCAAAGACTATGCATGCTCACACAAATTGCAAACAACATTGGGATCTTCATCCTAAATTTCTGTTGTGGCCTTGAGAATGGCATCGATGTTGACAACATTCAAGTATTTTATGGCAGAGTGAAGGGATGCAACATTGATTTTCAACCTATAAAGATTTTATGGCTCATCCATCGTGATTTCCTAGAAGGAGAGATTGTGCAACAAATGGTGAATGAAGATCTCCAATAGGTTCCCAATCTTACAGGGAACAAAATATTAAGAAGGTTAATCAAAACCCTAGTTCGAAACATTCGAGGTTAAAATTTTCTAATCGAAGTTTCACTCCCAGCAGAATAGGTGGTTTGAGTCCCAATAATATAGGTGGTTTGAGGTTTGAGTAGCACGAATAACTACAATTGCATTTGAACGAGTTTAATCAGAAGCCCCAATTCACGGTGTGGATTCAGTTGACTGGGTGAAGGATGTGTCAGTCGGAGAAGAAACACTAAGAGTAGAGGAATATACCATTGCATATCCAGTTTCGAGCGGTTCCAGGAAGGAGAGAACAAGCTAGGTCTAGGTGTCACCTTTCTCCGATTGCATTTGAATATGGAGAGGACTCTGGTAGTCACCTTTTGGAGAAGAAGCTTGGCTTTAATGTATATAGATTTCTTTGTATTTATCTTGTTTGTTTAATTGTGTTATCGGCTCTTGTTTCTTTGAGCTACAACGCCCTTTCACAGGATTCAGGGATTGGACAGAGCCATATCTCACAGCTGCAGCAGAATCCAGTTGCATTTTCTAGGAATAGGACATGGTTGGAACTCATGATGAAGAAAACAATTTGTTAGAATATCAAACAGAAAATAACTAGCTATCAAATGTCCATTGGTGTAGCTCTTCTCTTTTTCAATATAATAAAATCATCTCCATGGGACTTGTGGCATACATTAATTGTCTGAAGCCCAAAATACCTTTTTGCGAGAGATTCTACAAGGCTGCAATCCTATGTATCTACAATCATATAGAAAAATGTGTGGAAAACGCCATAGGAGTAACTATTATACAACATACAGAGCAGAAAAAAAAAACACCCATTTAGATCAGCCCGTGTGGCCTACCTAGGGTTAAAGAATGTTCAAATAATGATAAAAAAATAATAATATCAACAACAATAGCAGAATAATGGTAACAATAATAGAATAATGATAACAACAACATAATACATGCCTCCACCTCTAGGTTGGTTTATCTAGTCCCTTTTTTGTCTCATATTGTTATGGTTCTTTCCCAAACTCAATATTAATCTCCCAGCCAACTAGGAACAACCTCTTCGTCTCCCTAGCTCCAAAAATCCTTGTGGTTTCATGGCCCCTGAACCCAAAATTCTGAGCAATAGCAGTGCCCTGTGAGAGCTTCCCAAAAACCATTCCTCCAATTTCATCCTCCTCCTCTCCCTTTTAGAAATTCAGAAATCCTCAAACAGAAATAAGATTCCTCTTGCAAGTCCTCTCCTTCTTCCTTATTCTCCCTCAAATCCCCCTCATTAATTCCCAACAACCTTATCCCCCCATTAATTACTTCACCCACCCTTTTAATAATAAAATAACAAAAGACTCATTAATATATTTTAGTAATTAATTAAATTTAAATTAAAAACTATGATAAAATTAATCAATTTTGGTTGTTATAGATTAATAAGGATTTTTATACATAATATGTGGCTTTTTTTAGGGCTTAATGGTACTCAACTAAAAGTTTAATTTCCACAAAAATTAGAACACTAAATGGTTTACAATATGCCATGCCAAAATGTTGTAGCACGAAGTTTACTTACTTACTCTAGCTCAACCAATTTTTTTTAGTTTCTTTATCTTTCCTAATCTCCTTTCCTACGATTTATTTTTCAACCCCAAAGTTATTCATATCAAATTGTGTTGAAATTTGAGACTTCAAATAAAAAATCACATCTTTAATGCTACCAAAGAACAATATATTGTGATGTCCCATCCCCAAGATTAGGTCAGCAGGGAGTGACTTAGTAGTCTATATGTTCCCGTAGACTATAGTCAGGCACAAATAGGGAACCAGATGGAGAAATAAGGAGGAATTAAGGCTAAACGATAAATTAAGCCAAAATACTTAGGAAAGTCACTTAAGCCTAAGTCAACAGAGAATTAGAATGAAAAGGTGATAAGGGGGCGACTTAATTGACAAATAATTCACTTAGGAGAAAAGGTGCCTAGGTTAAGTGATGTCAATGAAGAATTAGGTCGAGAAAGATATAAAGAGAGGAATTTGACCTAATTCCTCATTATGCATTGTTATGATTTGATGTTGAGACTTCCGAGGGGAGGAGGAGAGCTGACCTTACTGTTTTGTGGATTTCTAGAGGAAACCACCACCATTGATCGGTTTTGGTGTTGAGAGACACACCCTAGCCCATCGGGGATACCATCCAAGTATTTCAGCATTCTTTTCAGGAGAGATTATTGTGGAGGGCGCAGCTCAGCCAAGGAGGGTGCAAGTCAGTTTGGAGATTTAGAGATCTGTAGTAGACCGTGGTCCCGATTGCAGATTCATTCCGACCTAGTAGAGATCTAGCCAGGGCGCTTCCATTGAGGCATTCATCATCAGATTTCTATGGTGGAATCTTGCAGATCGACCCATACAGCCATTTTGGGCGCAGTCATTCTGGACCGACGTTTGGCATTGCATGAAGGGGTTTCCTATCAGATCTGGCCAAACCCTTCTTACCCATTTCATCATTGGACGAGACGATTATTTTGAGCTATATAGCAGCAGATTCCGACGGTGGAATCCTTTGGGGCGCAAACCCCACAGGGGTCCAGATCCAGGGCCGTAGAGATCCGATCCGAGTTCTGTCGGACATTATTTCCAGTGTAGAGGCTAGGGCGCATTGATTGGAGCAGTTTCGAGCTCATTCTGACAGTGGAGTCTTTAGATCGAGTTTTCCAGCTGGTAGTGGTTACCGTGCTTCTCTGGGATTGCTCATTTTTGCCTATCTATCCATGCATGCAACAGATCTGTTGTCTTCTTGCGGTCACGGGTATTTCTTTTGTTATTTGATTGTATTCCAGTACAGATCCATGAGATCTGACTGACGTCTAGACTCTATATTTCAGTAGGCTATTTGTATTCCCATGCGTGAACGATTATTATTCATGATATTGAGCAGTTGTCCTTATATACTCTTGCATGCGTCTTTTTATGATTGTTAAACCTTTACTATGCAACATGCACTTGTAATAACCGACATGCAACCATAATAACCAACATGCAAACACAATAACCGAAGAACATCTCAATCACCTAGCTAAAATGCATCTAGAAACCCCCAGTGTATCAGATCTACATGCCAGAGCAGTTGACCAGTAGCAAATATCTTGATCAGTTGGATCAGGGATATTTCAGTGGTATCAGAGCTTTAGTCCTACCAGCCTGTGACTAAAAACCATGAATCCAGTAGAAGAACCAGATGGTCGTGAGCATGAAGGTGATGAATATGTCACGTACAATCGGCGAAAGGGAAGAAGGGACGGACCTAACTTTCTGCCTTTCCCTCCCAGTTCAAAGGAAGAGGAAGAGGCTCTTAGAGAAGCAGAGCGACGAGCAGAGCGTGAGGCTGAGCGCGAAGCAGAGAAGAGGCTAGGTGACGGGTATGAGTGACCAGAGGGTAGTGGTAAGGCCCCAACAGATCTAGATGTAGTCTTCATGCAGATGATTAGTGACATGCTAGCTAGTCAGCGGACCATGTCCCAGTCTTTGGCTCAGGTAGTGGATAGAATGGC
>JASDQU010012105.1:165205-177548 GCA_032191745.1 Picea mariana | reverse complement strand
ATTAAGCCAAAATACTTAGGAAAAGTCACTTAAGCCTAAGTCAACGGAGAATTAGAACGAAAAGGTGATAAGGGGGTGACTTAATTGACAAATAATTCACTTAGGAGGAAAGGTGCCTAGGTTAAGTGATGTCAACGAAGAATTAGGTTGGGAAAGATATAAACAGAGGAATTTGACCTAATTCCTCTTTATGCATTGTTATGATTTGATGTTGAGACTTCCGAGGCGAGGAGGAGAGCCGACCTTACTGTTTTGTGGATTTCTGGAGGAAACCAACACCATTGATTGGTTTCAGTGTTGAGAGACACACCCTAGCCCATCAGAGATACCATCCAGGTATTTCACTGTTCTTTTCAGGAGAGATTATTGTGGAGGGTGCAGCTCAGCCAAGGAGGGCGCAAGTCATTTTGGAGATTCAGAGATCTGCAGTAGACTGTGGTCCTGATTGCAGATTCATTCCGACACAGTAGAGATCCAGCCAGGGCGCTTCCATTGAGACATTCATCATCAGATTTCGATGGTGGAATCTTGCAGATCGACCCATACAACCATTTTGGGTGCAGTCATTCTGGACTGACGTTTGGCATTGCATGAAGGGGTTTCCTATCATATCTGGCCAAACCCTTCCAACCCATTTCATCATTGGATGAGATGATCGTTTTGAGCTATATAGAAGTAGATTTCGACGGTGGAATCCTTTGGGGCGCATTCAGTGCCCAAGGAGGGGCACAAACCCCCCAGGGGTCCAGATCCAGGGTCGTAGAGATCCAATATGAGTTCTGTCGGACATTATTTCTAGTGTAGAGGCCAGGGCGCATTGATTGGAGTAGTTTCGAGCTCATTCTGACGGTGGAGTCTTTAGATCGAGTTTTCCAGCTGGTAGCGATTATCGTGCTTCTCTGGGATCGCTCATTTTTGCCTATCTATCCATGCATGCAGCAGATCTGTTGTCTTCTTGCGGGCATGGGTATTTCTTTTGTTATTTGATTGTATTCTAGTACAGATCCATGAGATCCGAGTGACGTCTAGACTCCATATTTCAGTAGGCTATTTGTATTCCCATGCATGAACGATTATTATTCATGATATTGAGTAGTTGTCCTTATATACTCTTGCATGCATCTTTTTATGATTGTTAAACCTTTATTATGCAACATGCACTTGTAATAACCGACATGCAACCATAATAACCAACATTCAAACACAATAACCGAAGAACATCTCAATCACCCAGCTAAAATGCATCCATAAACCCCCAGTGTATCAGATCTACACGCCAGAGCAGTAGAATAGTAGCAAATATCCTGATGAGCCGGATCAGGGATATTTCATATATCATCTATATATAGAGTGATGAGAAGGAAATGGCCACCATATTGTTTGTAATACACATAGTGATATGATTCGGATCTCTAAAATACCTATCCCAATGCAAAACAATTGGCATCACACTCTCAGAGACTATGTGAGACCATATAAATATATTTTTAACTTGCAAACCAATGAATCTTTTCCTTTTTCAACATAGTGTTGTATTTGTGTCATATAAATATACTCATTTAAGTCACCATGTAGGAATGTTGTTTTTACATCCATATATTTTATCTATGAATCAAAGGTTGCTACTACATATAACCTAATACATGTTAACATAGTAAATGGGGAAATATCTCATCAAAGTCTATCCCTCAACCTAAGAATATCCTTTTTAAACCAACAATGCCTTGTGCTTTTCAACATTTTCATCTAAATCGATCTTCCTTTTGAGTGTCCATTTACATCAAATGGGCTTTTTTTCATCACACAATAATACTAAGTCCCATGTACCAATGGTTAGAAGTACAACCATTTCCTCATCCATGGAAAATTTCCATGACTCCTTATATTCCTTATGTGTTGCCTCTTTTAGAGTTCTAGTCTCACTGGTATTAGCAAATAAATAAAATATACATCTAAAATCAGAAAGAATATAATTATATCAGACTTCTATATTTTTTTTCTAAGTGGGCCTCTTTAATGTTTAGGGTGGAGTGTTTTCCTCCTCTTTCAAACTCTTTGAACCTTCCTCCTCATCACATCCATCATGAAATTCTTGTTCATTTTTTAGTTCATATTTTTCAGTCTTGGGTGGTAGATGAACCATTGACTTATTTTCATCCTCTTCTAGTTGCACCACTATGGCAAAAGACTTAACTTCTTTCAAAATAAGATTCATGCTATAAAAGAAAATTCTAGTTGTAGGATCCCAAAACTTGTATCTTTTGACACACCAAAACCATATCCAATTAAGATACATTTCAAAACCTTGTTATCCAACTCCAATTACTTCTCGTTAAGCACGTGAGCATATTCCTCACAGCCAAAATAATGAAGTTGTTAAAGTGAAGGATTATTTCCCGTCCATACCTCCATAAGGGTATTATCCACAAGAGATGATGTGGAAGATATATTAATAAATTAGCATGTAGTAGAAATTACTTTTTCCTAGAACTTGTTCTCTAAGTCAGTTCCACTAAGAATACTCATAGTTCTTTACATCAATGATTTGTTAATCCCTTCTACAAATCCATTTTACCGAGGGGTATATGGAGTTGTCTTATATATTTTAATTTCATTTTTCTTACAAAACTTATCAAACTTTGTACAACAAAACTCACTACTATTATCAGTCCTCAAGACTGTAATCTTCCTACAAGTATGATTTTCCAACAAATCTTTAAACTCCTTAAATTGACAAAAAACATGAGATTTATTTCAAAGAAAACACACCCATGTCCTTCTAAAATAATCATCAATGAAAGACAGATAATATAAATACTTGGAAATCAAAAGAATATTAACTAGAACTAATACATCGGAATGAATTAAGCCCAACAACCCAAAAGATTTGTAAGAAATAGGATAAAATTGATCAATGTTTTATTTTCCATATATGTAATGATGGAAAAATTCAAATTCAAGAGAACAATAATTCAATCAATCAATAGGAATTTTTTTTTCAAGGATCATAGGCCCTTCTCATCTATATGGTCCAATCTTCAGTGACATAGTGTTATCTCTAATGTCTACACCAGACTTCTATGGCACAAGACCTAGGGCACCTCACTTATTGCAATGTTTTAAACTTGTAGGTCAAGATTGGGTTTATGGATCAGGGAGTATGACTAGGATGGAAAGTATTAAAATGTTGACTCTCTTCAATTAAATAATGAGCAACATTTCACTTAGTCAAGAGTATTCATATTGATAGACTAGACAAAGGTAATTGAAAGTACAGAAGAATAAGAAAATAATATAAGTTGACAATTTGTTGACTTATATGAAGCAACAATTCAAGTTAAACAAGATATTTTGAAACTCAAAATAAATCTTTGAATGAAAATATTTGAAAGATGTAATGTATCAATAAATAACTCATTGAAATTATAGTTGAAACAAAGAGAAACAAATGCTTTGCATATATTTCAATTGCACTTAAATAAAACAAACAAAGATGAAAACATAAGAAGAGAGTCTAACCATTAGGATGTTAAAACACTACATACAATAAGAACTCTATAATTTCCATATATATGATTTCCTTTACAATCCCAAAAATCAAACCCTTACTCTCTCTTTTGATTTATAGATAAAGAGTAGCTCTAGATTTAGATTCCAAATTTCAAAATCTAGTTTCATTTACAATTGCATGTCAATATGCTACACTACTAGATAGAAACTATAACCTATTTACATAGAATTAAGCAAATACTAGACCCAAGACAATAGGTGAGAGATCCTCTATTTTAAGATGATATCTTTGACTCCTAACAATATTGTTTGATCTTAACAAAATATGATCCAAAATAACTATCTCAAAGGAACATATGTGGAAGAAATAACTTCTCATTTTTTATTCTTGATTTAGTCTTTGTACTTTATAAAAGTGGCCCTTCAAATCTCTTTTAGGGTGCTAGCAAACTTTAGAAACAGAGGTGCTACTAAAAGCATTGTCTTTTTGTAGCGCGAATCAAAACTAGGGAATTCTGTAATCTTAACAAGTGATATTTTCAATTTAAACAATTATTTCAAACTTTTAGCTGGATTTTGGGCAAAACATACAATCTCAACAAGCGATATATGAAAATTCAACAGTTCTAAATTTTTAGTCATATTTTGGGAAAAACTAGTCGAGAAAATGGATTCAACATACTAGAATTGTGTAATCTCAATAAGTGATATTTGCAATTTAAACAACTATTTTCAATTTCTAGCTAGATTTTGGGAAAAACATACAATGTCAACAATTCGTCTAAATTTTTAGTCAGATTTTGAGAAAAACTAGTCGAGAAAATGGCTTCGACATCTTCAAAAACTCAATATCCATAATACAATCTTGTAGATTTTCCTCTTAAAAATTAATAAACAAGTATAAGGCGTGGATTGAGAAAGGGTATGGGGCTTCACTTTGTTAATCAATATCTTATCAAGTTCATTCATAAGGAGAGTTTTTGAATTATAAAAAATTATGTCAATGTATTATAAGTATTGGGGTTTATAAAATTGGTCTCATAAAAATTAAAGATATCTAGTAAAAATAGAATTTTTTTTATTAAAAAAATGTTTTGAGAAGAGTTTCAACAAAAATTTTTGTGAGATATTTATCAATATTTAATGAAATTAGAAATATTATTTAATAATTAAGTAGAAATCCTATATATTATGAAAATATTACAAACATAACAATAAAATTATTAAATATGGAAAGTTGGTTAAAAATAAACTTCAGAACATACTCATTCACCATTCACAACGCCAATGCAAGTATCAATTATTTATATATATTTTACCTTAATCATGTAATCTAATTGTAAATTTGAATCATTAAAAAGATCATTCGAGTGCTGATAGTTGACTTCATAGTGTTACCCTCCCATGATTTGAATATACTTTTCATCTTTTTTATTTAAGGAATAGATGATCCGAATCTACAATCAAGTTAAAAATATCCTATATTTTAAAATAACACCTTTTATTTTTCTCTTTCTGGTTAACCGATGTTCCAAATTATTTGTCAACGTAACTATCCACGATTTTTAAAGGTTCAACCTCGGTCAAAATTTGGTATCAAATAAAAAACCACAAAAGGAGGACAACTGACACGAAAGGAGGACAACTGTTCAACAGCAACCTCTTACATGTGCACAAATTTTCAGCGAGTTTTAAATCAAAAATTTGAAATATGCAATTTCAAATAAAAGGGTGGCGGATATATACATAGCATGTATCTAAGTCAAAGCCAACAACTTAAGACCACTATATATAAATGCGCATTCAAAATCATGTGGGTGTATTGGCGAAACCAGCCAATATATAACAAAGAAACGGACTTCTAAATAATTAAATGTAGAACTCCGGTGTCAATCTTACACAATTCTTGGGAAATTTCAACAATCCCCATGTTTTATTATTTTCAAAAGTTGGCAGAACTTATTCAAACTGTAATCACAATTATTCCAAGATTCCAGCAACGTTGACGAAACTGCTTATTCAAGTCATTTCTCAAATCTCTATTTCGGATTGCCACAGTTTACACTACATTGCATGGATGATGTTGGTCAGGGTGGACCTGTCGTTATCCTCCTCCCAAGGGTTGGTGCAGAGAAAGTTCTGTGGTGTTAAAAACAATCACAGAAAAATAGACGACCGTTCTTGAAAAAGAACAATACCATCATAAATCATTCACCTTCTGCTGGAAAAACTTTTCAGCTGTTGTGGGAGGTCGTTTATTTAAAAAAATAAAATAAAAAGCATTTTATATCATCAAAGACTCTCAGGAAAGGATGTCAACAACATTAGTGATAATTTTAAAGATAAAAATTTATTTTCAAAAATAGAAATCTTAATAAATCTTACTAATCCTTAAAATAAGATAATGTTTGGCTTAAAAAATAAAATAATTTAACTGCTAAATTTAAGCACTAAAATTATCTCTGCTCACTCCGGAAACACACTACAAAAAGCCTAAAAAAGAGAAGATACATGTTGTAGATTTGCTTACCATCTAAAGCAGTATTAAACAACCTTTAAAAACGTGATAAAATATTTCAGGGACCAATAGCAATAACAGCTCATGATTAGTAATATAAGAGTAATAAAAATTTTCATTGAAATAGTTTATAATGGAGAAAGTATGTTTTTAAGGATTAGTTAAATCAATTTAGTTAAATTCAGAGGGTTAAAATATGTAATTTTTTTAGACTTTATCAGTCGAATTACTATTTAAAGGAATCTCTTATCCCACAAACAAAAAATCTTATACATTAATTAAGGTGATATTAAAATTAAATTATTATTATTATTAAATCTAGAAAAAATAAACCAACCTTATTTACTTAATTATATCTAAAACTTACAGCTTGTTATCATGTCAAACCTTTGTCATGCCAAATCATGTCAAACCTTCAGAAGTTGGATAGTGGAGATATTTGTAATTCCTCAGTTGACAAGTAAACGTGATCTTAATTGTGTCGAAAACCTTACAGCTGGTTGCCGTCTCAAACCTTCAGAAGTGGATGGGGGAGATTTTGTAAGTCCTCAGGTAACAAGCAAATACACTTTGAGATCGTGCAAATTTCAAATAACCAGCAAGAGATTGTGCAAGATTTTGTAATTCCTCGGGTAACAAGCAAATACACATTGAGATCGTGGAAATTTCAAATAACCAGTAAGAGATTGTACAATATGCAAATAAGGCACGGTTCAATATGCAAATATAACTATCTTCGAGTTAATACAAATAGAAACAGCTAGCAAAATTGAAACAAGTAGTGGAGAAATTGAGAAGGCAATACACTAATATGGAAATAATGCAAATAGAAACAGCTAGCAAAATTGAAACCAGTAATGGAGAAATTGAGAAGGAAATACACTAAAATGGAAACAAAACAGTCTCGATAAAAATGCTCTAACAGTGTGTAATTAACACATTCATCCCACTCATCTTCCATTGCTCGTTAAAAAACCATTAATTGAAATGGTAGGACACTTATTGGTGATTAAAAAATCATTAATCGAAATAGTAAGACACAATGTATTTCGCACCACAGGATCTTGGCCGGTCCAGGGTGGAAATAAGTAAAACAACTGCCCAAAAGAAATAATGTCAATACATTGAACAGATCAACTGTTGTTTAGTCATGCTCTCTTAATTTTGAATATCGTTTTGCAGCCATTGAACTTCTTCTCCTGTTCTTTGATAGTGTCAAGCTTCGGTCTCCAGGATCGGTCTTTCGGTGTGACTAACTTCTCATAATCCTTCTGCATGTCTGGAGTATTGCACAGCCTATTCTCGTTAGCTGTGGAATCCCTTTCGACTGCATGGCCATGTTCATCGATGTTAATCCTTCCGTCCTCCATAATCTTTGTAATAAACTGTGGGGACACTCTGATTCTACGTCTTCCGCCCACGCCGCTGCTCTCTATCTCAAACGGCTCGCAGTGAGCAGAGGCGCGTTCGATACTGCGAAGAGGAGCTGTTGACACGCCAGTAGTGGGAGTAAGTGGAGACGGTGCTGATAATATGGAAGCAATCGATACGAGCGTTAACTCAGACTGGAAAAACAGCTCGGGCAGAAGGAAATACTTGTTCTCCATCTGCAGTACATCGTTCTCAGACAGCGCTGCCGTTCTCTGGCCAATGAAGAACGAGTCTGAGTGGCATAGTAAATGCTGCGGGAATCCCTGCATAATTTGACCAGCGGTTACGGGTTTACTAAGGAATCGTATGGTACCGTCTGGGCGAACCAGCTGGATGGTTTTCGTCCCCATAGCCATGCAGCACGCGCAGTTGCCCATATTTCTTCCCAGTAAAGCATAAAGCATAGCACAGCATGCAGGTAGATCCATTCCGGAAGTGGGGTGATATTTAAATCGCAGAGACGGTGGTAATACAGTTATTGACTGGACTGTAACATTGATTTTGACAGGATTAAACTGTATGCATGTAGAAAGTATGGTGGGAATATTAAGATCATAACGGTAAAATGGTCTAAAAAGTGATCTGGCATCGTTCTATCTTTGGAAATTGTAACGGTCAACATTTGTAAACATAACGGCCAGCATCCTTTCAACTCCCATAATGAGTCAAATTTAATTTTCAATAAAATGAATTGCTCTTTTTCGATGTTTGAATACAAATTAAGTCATGCATTGTGCGTGCCTAGGTAAGTGTGAACGATGATAAGCTGTCTTGACCAAGACATGAATGTCTTGGTTTTAAAACTTTGAATCCGAAATCACATCAAATGTGTGCTTAGCGAAGCATTTGGATGTTGTATTTAGCTTTTAATTTACTTACCAGAGTTAAACAAAGTTACGGAGCCATCCCAAGATGATGTAGATAAAGTTGCGGAGCCATACCAAGATGATGTAGATTGAAAGTATAGCCATCCCAAGATGATGTAGATAAAGTTGCGGAGCCATACCAAGATGATGTAGATTGAAAGTATATTCTAGTAGTCAAATTATTCTGTAAAGTGTTTTTTCTCTCATAAATTATTTGGTGCATAAATTAATTTGGTGTGGTGTGATTGTGATCTTAAAATTAAATTATTTTTATTATAATATTTATTCATTTCAAAATTTTATTTAAATGTTTAAAGATACAATTATTTTAATTTTAGTTTTGGTTTGGTGAATTACAAGATATGACAAAATCTAACGTTCAGAATTTTTTGAAATTGAAATTTATTTTTTATGAATAAATAGTAATATTAAACACTTATGTTAGTAAAAGTCTTTTATCACTTAGTGTCAGATTTGACTTCGGTTCATAAAAATATTATTAAATA
Organism: Picea mariana; assembly: GCA_032191745.1. Lineage (NCBI taxonomy): Eukaryota > Viridiplantae > Streptophyta > Pinopsida > Pinales > Pinaceae > Picea > Picea mariana. The sequence goes on along the minus strand of JASDQU010012105.1, from coordinate 168,717 downwards.
ATAATTCATTTTCTTTCAAGTTGAGAGCATTTGCAATAAGGTTGTATGAGAACATTATTGTCAAGTTTAGGAACAATAAGAGTTGGTCAGAAAAAGTTAATTGTAATATAGGAGTTAAACAAGGTTGTCACATATCCCCTATCCTTTTTGGCATATACATTGACAAGTTAGAAGGTTGTTTAGAAGAGAAGTAGGTTGTCTCTTCCCTACCTAAAAACTTATTATGGAATTGAAAATAGGTGTCAATTAGTAGACCTTTGTCTATGGGGTAAGAAGAAACTCCTCACTTATGTGATCTTATATGGCGATGAAGTTTGACGTTGCAACATCTCTAGAGAATTATGGAGAAAGATAGAGAAAAAAAAAATGTTTCAAAACTTATAATAGGCAATACACCACATCCTATCATTTTCAAAAAATAAAGTATTTCCCCCATTGATAGTACGGTTATGACTAGGTGAATAATGTACAAGAAAAAAATAAACAACATGGAAGACAAGAGGCTTCCTAACATTGTTTCAAACTCTAGCCAAAGTTACCACATGTAGCTCAAGTGGGGTTGGCATCTAAAGATGTCGAGTCTTGGCTAAATCATTGGAGAATTAAGGAAGAGGTCATTATACAGAGTAATGATAATATTTAAAATATCATTGCATCTAAGTTTAGAAATTGTGTTGCAATGAAATTAGAGAAAATAAAACTAATATAGTATATGTTGTTGATCAACTTTAATCTAGAAGATCCAAATATCTCTATGTTTTGACTACCATAAAGAAGAAAATCAGCATTGCTAAAATGATAACAAACTTGTGTAAGCTCCATGGTGAAACATGGAATTGGACAATTCCTAAAACATTGCTTTTGTACTTAAATTTTTATTATTAAGATCGTAATTTGGGTAACTTTGATTTATTAAATTTTTAAGTAAATTAATAAAAAAATAATTATTTTGTTTTGGCCAATGAAAATGGAGAGAAGTATTAAAATTTGCATAGTTTTGGTTTGGTGAGTTACAAGTTATGAAAATCTTTAACCTTAAAAATATTTTGAAATTGAAATTTAATGTGGACACCATCTTATGAATAGACAACAATACTCAACATTTATGTTAGTAAAAGTCTCTATCACTTGGATTTGACTTTAGTTCATAAAAAAATAATTAAATGATTATTCATTTTTTTTTCAAGTTGAAAGTTGTTGCAATAAGGTTGTATGAGAATATTATTGTCAAGTTTAGGAACACTAAAGGTTGGTTAGAAAAAAATAATTATAATATAAGAGTTTTAAAGCAAAGTTGTCCCATGTCCCCCATCCTTTTTGGCATATACATTGACATGTTAGAAGGTTGTTTGGAAGAGAATTAGGTTGCCTCAACCCAACTTTAGTTGTTATAGTCATCATCCTTCTTCTTTATGTCATTGATATTATTCTTATGGAAAGGAGTCTCTATGCTCTTGAAAAACAACTAAAAATTTTCAAGATGTTTTGCTATATTATGGATATGGTTGTTAACACTGACAAAACAAAGGTTATGATAATTAAATTTAAAAGGATCACTTACGTTGATTTCATGTATGACAACAAAAAATTGGAGGAAGTGACTTCATACAAATGTCTCAGAATCGATCTTCATCAAAAGCTTAACTGCAACTATAGCATTGAGAAATGGATAAATTGAGGGTGCAAAGTTTATTATGGACTTGAAAATAGGTGTAAATTAGTAGACTTTTGGTTGTGGCATAAGAAGAAACTCCTCATTGAGACTCTCATCACTAATGTTATCTTATATAGTGATGAAGTTTGGGGTCGCAACATCTCTAGAGAATTATGGAGAAAGATAGAGAAAATGAAAAAGTGTTTCAAAACTTATAATGTCAAAATTAAGGGCAATACAACACATCCTATCCTTTTTCAAAAAAGAAAGTATTTCCCCCATTGAAACTATGGATATTATTAGGTCCATAATGTACAAGAACAAAATAAACAACATGGAAGACAAGAGGCCTCCTAACATTGTTTCAAACTCCAGCCAAAATTAGCACATGTAGCTCAATTGAGGTTGGCATAAAGATGTCAAGTCTGGGCTAAATCATTGGAGAATCAAGGAAGAGCTCATTCTATAGAGCAACGCTAATATTAAAAATATTATTACATATAAGTTTAAGGAGAAATTGTGTTGGGGTAAAGAAATTGGAGGAGAAAACAAAACTAATATATTATATAGAGTTTGTCAATTCTAATCTTGAATATCAAAAACATCTCGATGTTTTGACTAGTGTAAAAAAGAAAATCAACATTGCTAAAATAATATCAAACTTTTGTGAGCTCCATGGTGAAGCATGGCATTGGAAAATTCCTAAAACAATGTGGATCTAAATAAGTTGTCATCTTTGTGACATTAGGAAGGTTGAATATGAAAATCACTTTATCTTATAGTGTATTGCATACACTCACAATACATTAGAATTTCAAAATTTAAAGAAAACCAAGTAATTCTTTATCTTTTTAAAGGTTTAATAGAACAAATTTAATATTGATGGATGTTGATGATCATTAAAATAAGTCTTAATTTGATATATGCTAAATATTAAGAACTTATAAAAATTAAGAATAAAAGTCACAATATTTAAATATTTGTAATTAAAATGAATTTGTATTTTTTAAAATAATTTCAATAGGTGGATAATCTATCATGAATACTTTTATATTTTATAATGATTAAGTTCATTCTATATTTTTATGGTTAAGAACATGTGTTTCTTTTTAAACGATTTCAAGTTGAAATCGAGAGGGGGTAGGGTATGTATACCTTCATAGACTTTAATAGTAAAATAGTTATAGTTAGAAGGTATCTTGTACCATAAACAAGGGCATGCTCTGGTCCTAAAATCAAATTGTTATTATTATGATCGATATAAGAAAAAAATGAATTTTTAAATATAATTGAATTATTTATGTAATTCATATTCCCAAAATAAGAAGAAACTGAAATAGATCATTTTGAGGAGCTAAGTTTTGCTACTTAACTCTGGATTGTCAACAAGTTTTTTAAACGATGAAGGGAAAACTTACAATTATTATTGTATTAAAAGGTCCCAATTGGGATCTCCCATTCCACATTCACACCGATGCATCATATAAGTTTGTAGGAGAAGCCTTAGGACAAAATGAAGATGATAAACCCTATGTAATTTACTTCATAAGTAAGAATTTAGTTGGTGCATAAATGAATTATATTCTTACAAAAAAATAAATTTTAGCAATGGTTCATGCTCTCAATAAATTCAGACATTATGTTACAGGCTATAAAGTTTTTTTTTCACACAGATCATGCTGCCATCGGATGCTTGATGAATAAACATGACATTAATGGTAGGATGATTAGATGGTTTTTTTTATTACAATAATTTGATTCAATTATTCTTGATAAACCTGGAAAACATAATTTAGTTGTAGATTTCTTGTCTAGATTGACCATTCCTATTGACGAAGGCATGATTGATGACCAATTT
>JASDQU010012105.1:109906-122289 GCA_032191745.1 Picea mariana | reverse complement strand
TTAGGATGGATCTCACTACTCCCTACAATCCTCAGTAGAATGGTGTAGCATAAAGAAGAACCGATCCATTAAAGAATCTATCAAGGCAATGATAAATGACAAAAATCTATCCATGTTTCAATGGGGAGAAGCAAATATGATAGTCATATATGTTTAGAATATAAGTCTTCATCATATATTGAAGAACATGACTCCAGAAGAATCTTTATCTGGAACGAGGTGAACTGTTAAACACTTGAGGATATTTGGCTCCCAGTCAAAAATAAAGAATGGAAGGAAGCTATAATGTATGGGAAATCATACCTAGACTTGAAGAAAAGTTTGTAAATGAGTTTACAAAATGAAGCATGCATTATATGGGAGGATCAAGGAAAGATTCATGGCTAGAAGGTTCTCCCAGTAGAAGGGAGAATATTATGATGAGACATTTTATCTAGACATCATATCTCTTGTAGCATCCATGGGTTGTATTTTACATCAGATGGATGTAAAGACTAGTTTTCTCAATGGAGTAATYGAGGAATAAGTATAAATAGAGAAACCCCAAGGTTTTTAGGTACACCCAAGAGAAACACATGTATGCATATAGTAGATATTAATATTATATGTTGATGATTTGTTTATGACATGTACAAATCCTCTCAATATTCAATGTAATAAGGAGATAACCTCTAAATTTGATATGAAGTATTTTGATCTCATGCATTATTATTTGGGACTAGAAGTATGGTAGAAGCATGGTGAAATATTCMTGGGGAAAGGAAAGTGTGTTAGAAATATCCTTCAGAAGTTTGGGATGATGGATTGCAAATACATGGAAACTTCCATGGTGACAGATATGAGGAAGTTGAGAGACTTTGATTATGATCTAGTAGACTCGTCCCTGTACCTGTAGTTGATTGGACATTTTCTTTTCTTTGAACACATTGAGCTAGTTCCAAGTGGAACCTAGACATGAGCATTGGATAACTGGAAAACACATTTTGAGTTTTCTTCTTGGGATGATAAATTATGGTTTGAGATATGCCTCAAACAATGATGTACAACTACATGGATTTATTGATTCAGTTTGGGAACATAGTGCACATGACAAAAATAGTACTTCTGGCATATGTTTCAGTTTGGGATCTTCTTTGATATAATGAGCTAGTGGGAAACAAAGGTATTTTGCACTCAACACTGCAGAAGCATAGAATATTGTAGCTTATGATGCTTGTACGAAAGAACTATGGCTCCATAAGATGGTTTCTGGACTATTTGACCAGGCGTTGAATTCGATCATGATATATTGTGATGATCAAAGCTATGTGAGTCTTTCATAGAACTCGTTGCTCCATGGTAGGTCAAAGAACATTGAGATCAAATACTACTATATTCATCATAGACTCCAGAAGGGAGAAGTGATTCTCGAATACATCTCCACCAATGAGAAGACAATTGATATTTTCGCGAAGCCTCTGTCCAAGATAATTTTTTCAGACTTGAGGGACAAGTTGGGACTCATGGAGATTGATCCCCTAGTTGAAAGGGAGGATATGGCTTCCTTGGTTGGGAGGGAGTGCTAATATATGGCACCATGGATAGTTAGTGTGTTGGTGGAAAAACATTCTCCCTATGGAGAATGGTCTAGGTTGATAGATTGTTTATTTGTATCATGTTAGTACAACTTAGATATGATGCTTCGACATCATGCTCGTACAACTTAGATATGATAAAGATGTCCTGAGATGCATAATGCTAGTACAATTTCAATATGATGCATTAAAATCATGCTAGTACAACTTAGATATGATGCATATGTTTGAGTCGCATCATGCTAATACAACTTAGGTATTATGTAGTAGTGTTATGCTAGTACATCTTAGATATGATGCATATGACTCGCATCAAATTATAGATGGTGCATTGACACCATGGTTGTACGACTTAGAGATGATGCATGTCATGCTAGTACAACTTAGATATGATGCATTTGCATCATGCTATTACAACTTAGAGATGATATAGGCAATACTCCACATCATGCTAGTACAACTTATATATGATACATTCTCATCATGCTAGTATGACTTAGATATGATACAGTGGAGAGGATGGTTCTTGTATCAATTATGGGACATTCAACATCTGTTTGGACAACTATTCTTCTAGGATGTATGTCTGGATTAGAATAATGGTCCTTGTATCACTTTGTTGAGTGAGTGGCTTATGTGAGACACTTTGTTGAGTGTATTCAGTTCATCACATGACTTATTTAGCTTCATGCCTGATTACTGAGATGGATTATGGCCTCGAGAGATGATGCAAACGATGATATGATTTGATTCCATGAGACTATTGTACTGCATGGTGATAGCTTGTATGGTTAGTAGTTGATTGCAGTGGAGACTATATGTATCTAGATAGTAGATGTGTGCTACTATGGTGGATGTCTTCCACTAGTAGTGATTATGTGTCACTAGATAGTACTTGTGTGCTACTAGGAGTGGTTGTGTACCACTGGATAGTAGTTGTGTACTACTAAGGATCAACATTGTTGTGATCTATTGGATGGAATTGTAGTAGTTGTGTACTACTAATGGATTTCCATGGAGACTACCAGTAGTGTTTAAAGTGTTTCCTAGGTTGGTGTGCCAGCCAATAGTGTTGGAGGTGATTTCCAACTAGAAGGATAGTGATGATGATGCTCGTGAATTGATCTGTGTGATCAGGAGATAGCATGTGTGGCTATGTTGAGGATACCTATAGAAGGGTCTGCAAGACTATGTGAGCCTTGTCCATACCATATGAAATGGATGGATTTGTTTGATACCATTAAATTTAATACCTCCCTAGCTAGGAGGGAGTGTTGATATTATGGTAGCTACAAGAGGTATTAACCTCCATGTGTTACCTTTGGCTAGAATATAATATTCCATAAGCAAGAGAAACCTTAAACATATGTGTAAAATCCCTAAACGACAAGTCACCTCAGTAAAATAATTAATATTAAAGTATTAACCTCTAAAAGGACAAGTGGACCCAGAAAGGTGACAATAACCACTATAAATAGAGGGTGATATAGCTCATTTGTACTCACCTCACTCACTCTCTCAAGTATAGCACAAGTTTGCAGCTGCAACTGCAAGAATGGAAGGAGGATATAGGGTGATTATTGGTCTCTCTCTCTAGTAGTATCTAGCCTAAGATATGAATTGTACCTTCTAGTATCTCTCGGTGGTATTCTCGGTGACTTTCTTAGTGGTATTTAGATATTCTAGGTGGTATTCTTGGTAACTGCAACTACAACTACTTTAGTTGAGTATTGTTCTTGTTCTGTGGTTTTGAGACTTTCTGTCTAGTGTGATATCTTTGGAGAAAGATGCACTCTCTCGGTTATTTGGTAGTTCAAGTTTTGCTTCAGGAATTATTCTATCTAAAAAATATTATGGTGATCGAGGGTGGTTTCGTGCCTATGGTTGGGTCACAATATTGTGATATTGTCTATGGTAAAATGAGCACATCGAATATTCTAACATTGTTTTATTCAACTAAGACAACTAGAACAAGTGAACACTAACATTCCTGATTTCTATCTATTTATGCATGAAATAAGAGAGGAAGAGGAAGAGAAATAGGAACCTTTTTTTGTCGGTTGTCCTCACTACTCTTTATCGTTTCGTTGTTGGATCTAGTCCAGCTCCAAACATAGTCTACTTGTAAATAAATAGAACTATCCTCTTTTTCTACTACTTGTAAAAAGTTAGATAAAAGATATCATAACTAGGCCACAATAATTCATACATAAACTTGAAGAGAGATGAAAATAGGGAGATAGGCTAGGTTTATTAATGTGATAAACAATGGAACTTATAATCATGATGTGCTACAATCCTCTTCTAAATATCCTCCTATCTATCCCCTTAAATTATGTTGACAAATGAAACAAAATTTTGGTATGTGTTAGACCGTAATTCCTTCTAATATCTTTCACCCTTGAGAGACCTTGTTTATATAGATGCTTTGGGAGGTTCAACCGACTTAGAATATCAAAGGAAGATAGAGATATTTCCTCCATATGTTAGGATTTTTTATCCAAAAAGGAGAGACTTGAGCCTATGAATCATCCCTTGATCATAACCACTAGAAGTATCTTAGAGTCAAACCATAGAATAAGGTGGGATTGGTTAAAACCACCCTAATAGGGCTAACATGCCTAGTGACATTGGCAGGAGGTGTCAATGATGCTCCTTGATGGTATACCAAGGTGCATAACCCTCAGAGTGATACTCCCTAAGCCATAATAAGGGGGCGTCAATGCTCCATTTAAGCCAAATAACAAGGGGAAATATATTTTTTTGACTTTCAAAACGTGTATTTTCTTCTCTTTGATGACTAGGGAACATGATTTTTTTTTTTCATAGTGTCAGGGATGCAGAACCAAGTTGCGACACTTATATGTGACAATTTTGTGTGTGACAATTTCCCCCTAAAGTGAGAGGTTATAAAAACAATGACGACCGAGACACTTTACTGAATGATGTGTGGTAAGGGGTGTGTTGGAATGTTTTTATATAGAGGCAAAGTATGCGTGTTTTCCATTGATGGAAAAGATTAGCATGATCAGATGGCGAAGATCAGAATGATCAGTAGCGTAGCGATAATGGAAAGATCACCAGTGTAATCTTAGAAGGAGGAAAACAGTCAAAGAACGACAAAGGTTTCATCTCAGAGTTTCGCAAATCGGGAAATCGAAAGGAAAGAGGTTCAAACTCATGATATATGAAATCATGATAGAAATATTGACCATTGGAGTCATAGGACATGTGGCAAGCGATTGGAATTTTGCTGACTTGCACATTGGAGGAGTCAATAGAGCATAGTGTGGGAAATTGCGATATGCGAGATCACAAAAATATCTAGACCATCAAATCATCGAGATCATGGACCATTGATCAGCATGACAAAGGCTCATGAAGTTGCAAAATTGCAATAAGATCTTGACCGTTGATTCAAGAAGGACACGTGGAAAAATCGCAATAATATCTGGACCGTTGGTTCCATAGGACACATGGTGAAAGATCATCGTTTCGATGATTGGAAATTCAAAGGAGTGAAGTGCTCGTTTGATTGGCGAGTGGTCATATCTCGTGGTCACATCGTCAAGAGATGGAGAGAAGAGCTAGAGAAGCCAAGCTCTATTTCGGAGTTCGTAACATGGATATTCAAGAGGAATCATCACAGAATACCCAAGATGTGAAAATGCGAAATGCCTTTTCGAATAAGGTTGTGGTCACAACCAGTGGTTACATCTGTGCAAGATGGAGGAAGAAGCTAGCAGTGTTAAGATCCATCTCAGAGTCTCGGTGATTGTGACTTGGAGTATCGAGATCCTTCATCATAAGAATCATGATATGCAAAATTGCGATGATATCTGGACCATTGGATCATTGGAGATCTCGATCATTGATCAGGGTTGATAAAGTTCATAAGTTCGCGAAATATGAAGCGCCTTTTGGCGTAGCCTGTGGTCACCACTGGTGGTCACGTGAGAGGAAGAAGCTAGTGGTGATAAGATCCATCTTAGAGTTTCAGTGATCATGACCTGGAGTGTCGAGACCTTTCATCATATGAATGCCAAGATGCGAAATCATGAAATTCAAATTCTGTTTAGCATTCGGTCACAGCTAGTGGGCATATGAGATAAAAACAAAATCCCGTGGATTTAATCCAATGGTTCTGGTTAGTTGGAAACTTAATTGAAGGTTTATTGTTTCACCTCACAGGTAATCAATCAGTTACGATTCAGTTACCAAAACTAAATCATGATTCTTGGACGGTTGGCGATTTAGTTGTTGATGCATTTTCTTGGAGATTCAAGGTGTAACTGAATAATTGGTATAGGATAAAATGGAGATAGAATGAATGTGAAAGGTTGGTTGTTCTAAATGGAATATGAGTTGAACTATAATGAAAGGGAAAATTGCAGTATGCACAGTGTGAGACCAAGAGTATGCACAGTGTGAGATAAAACTCAGAGATGAGTAACAGAAGAGGCGTAATTTATAGAATAAAATAAGATGTAGAGCATAAAGCACAACAGAAGCAAAGAAAAAAGTGAATAACTGAGACAATAAAATAAGGTTGAGGTGCACTTGTAGAGAAAAGAATAAGATCATAAAGTGCAAGAAGATGCAGGCAGAGAGACACTGATACAGGAGAGTAGAGCAGCATAGTAGAACAATGATAAGCCTGGTAAGCCAATGACAACTATTGAATGACTGTAATAAGTTTTAGTAGAAAATATTAGTAATAAGGGTGGTAGGGAGGTTCTAGGGAGGATTTTTTTCCTTAGAGTTTCAAGTGGGTGCCTGAACAGAGGGAGTTGTAGCTTCCATCTGGTTGCATCCAAAAAAACCAGGGTGGCAGGGTGGTGCAAGGGAGAACAAGTGTTCTTTGTTATACAGGTTGGAGCCTGTGTAACTGGAAGTTGGTACTTCCATCCAGTTGGTGCTAGAACATTAAGGGAGTTGGTGCTTCCTTCTAGTGGGTGCTAGAGAAACCAGAGAGTTGGTGCTCTCAAACAAGTTGGAGCTTGAAAAACAGAGGTAGTAGCCTCACATTGAATTGGTGCTCAATTATAGATGATGTACAGAACTTAAAAGATTGCCTTTCATTTTCGAAGAAGAGGTTTTCTCCCTTTATGGGTTTCCTCATGAAAATATGTCTCTGTGTATATCATATGTGTGAGTGATGCTCATTATTTATGTTATTCATATATTGTATAATATTGTTGGTCACTTGGAGAAAGATTAAAAATGGCTTAATTGATAAAATTGTTTAAGCATAGTAACAAATTATTCACCCCCCGCCCCCCACCCCCCCCCTTCAATTGTCTTGGTAATTTCAACAATTGGTATTAGAGTAGGTTCCTTTTATATAAAGGTGGATCTATAAGCTTAAACATGAAAATTCATGAAGGGACTTCAACCACTAAGCCTCCTTTGTTTGATGGAAAAACTTTTGCCTTCTGGAAGATTAGAATGAGAACATACCTAATGGCCTTAGGTGTTGATGTTTGGGATGTAGTAGAGACTGGATAAATAAATCATGTTGTGCTAGCTTCCAAGGATGATAAGTTAGAATTTATCTTTAATGATAAGGGAATAAAAGTTATCTTGAATGGACTTGCGGAAGCTGAGTTTGTAAAGGTGATTCATCTTCAAACTACCAAAGAAATGTGGGATAAACTTATTAGCAGCTATGAAGGAAATGAGAAAGTAAAAGATGCCAAACTTCAAACATATAGATTGAAATATGAACAACTAAAGCTGAATGAAGATGAAACAGTTAGAAATTATTTTTTAAGAGTTCAAGAACTTGTGAATTCCATGAAGGGTCTTGGTGAGAAGTTTGAAGAATCATTCTTAGTTCAAAAGATTTTGAGATCTCTCCTTGGTAAATTTAATCCAAAAGTATCTGCAATAGAAGAACTAAATGATCTTAAAACTCTGTCCATTGATCAACTCCTAGGAACTCTAATTGCATATGAAATGAGAATTAGAAAAGATAAATCCATTACTAGAGAAGCATCTTTTAAAGAAGACAAGAATACTGATTCAGAATTAGATGATATTGAGGCAAAATTTGTGAGAAGGTTAAAGAAAGGATCAGGAAAATATCAAGGCAAGATCCCCTTCAAATGTTTTAACTGTGGTAAGAGAGGTCATTTTGAATCTAAGTGTCTTCATCAGAAAAAGGACCAGAACTCTGATGATGAAAAGAAATACAAACTTAAGAAATATAGTAAGAAGAAATGTTTGTGTGAAAATAATGACGGTTCCTCAGAAGACATAGATAGTGATTCATCATGTGAAGACCAATGATGAGTCAAAGGAACATACCTCAGACATATTGGGTAGAATAAATTCATACAGTTGTTCATATGCTTAACAAATCTCATCTCAGGCCACACAATGACAAGACTCCTTATGAACTATGGTTTGGAAGACTTACTTCAATCAAGCATTTTAAAGTCTTTGGGAGTAAATGTTATATCAAGAACAATGATGAAAATATTGGCAAATATGATGACAGGGATGATGAAGGTATCTTATTGGGTTTTGCTACAAACAGTAAAGGGTACAGATGTTACAATAAGAGACTGCATAAACTGGGTGACTATATAGACATAAATTTTGATGAAGAAATCTCGGTCAGAAATGTAAGCAGTGTTGAACCAAGCACAAAAGATATAGTTGAAGATGAAGATGAGCAGGTCCAAGGATCAGAAAGGTAAGAATCTAAATCATATGAAGATACAAATACTTAGGATGACAAAAATCAGTAGAAAGAAGAAAACTCACCTCTCATAATTGTTAGAAAGAATCATCCTGAAAATGAGATAATTGGAGATATAAATAAAGGAGTTCAAACAAGAAGGAAATTGATTAAAGACTCAGAACAATCTCATGTTTCTTTTTTATCTATGACTGAAAATAAATATTTTGATGAAGCCAACCAACATGATGATTGGATTAGAGCAATGAATGAAGAGCTTGATCAGATTGAGAAGAACAATACTTGGGAGCTTGTACCTAGAGCTGAAGATAAGAATGTAATAGGTTCCAAATGGGTGTTCAAGAATAAAATGAATGAAAAAGGACAAGTTGTTAGAAATAAAGCCAGATTGGTCTATAAAGGGTATGCACAATTTGAAGGTCATGACTTTGATGAAATTTTTGCACCAGTTGAAATATTGGAAGCCATCAAAATGTTTCTTGCTTATTCATGTCATAAGAACTTTAAAGTTTATCAAATGGATGTTAAGTCAACATTTCATAATGGAGATCTAGAGGAACAAGTATATATGGAGCAACCTGAAGGATTCTCATTGACAGATAATCCTAGTTATGTTTGCAAGCTGAAGAAGGCCTTGTATGGATTGAAACAAGCACCATGAGCTTGGTATTATAGACTGGACAAATTTTTACAAGACAAAGGGTTCAAGAAAGGTACTATTGACAACAATCTCTACATTATGTCTGAAGGTGATAATTTACTAGTTGTTTTGGTTTACGTAGATGATATTATTTTTGGTTGTACTAATGCATCATCTATCTAGTGGTTTGCTAACTCTATGCAAACAGATTTTGAGATGTCCATGATAGGAGAACTGTCATATTTTCTTGGTTTACAAGTAAATCAAATTTATGTAGGAATATTTATCTCTCAAGAAAAATATTTGAAAGAGATGTTTAAGAAATTTTAGATGGAGGATTCCTTTCCTATTAGTACACCTATCGTGGTTTGTTGCAAGCTCGGTAAAGATGATATGTCACCCAATTTTGATCAAAGGACATACCAATCAATGATAGAAGTCTTCTGTACATCACAACTTCCCATCCTGATATAATACAAGTTGTTGGAATGGTAGGTCGCTATCAGTCTGCTCCTAAACAAAGTCATTTTCTAGCTGTCAAAAGGATATTCAAATACTTGAAGGGAACAATGACTTATGGTCTGTTGTATCATAGAAATTAGAATTTTCAGTTAACTACTTATTCAGATGTAGACTGGGAAAATTGTGTGGATGACAGAAAGAGCACCAGTGGAGGTGCCTTCTTCCTGGGTGATTCGTTGGTAGCATGGATTAGTAAGAAGCAGGGATATATTTCCTTATCAACTACAGAGGTAGAATACATTGTTGATGCTACTTGTCGGACTCAGATTTTGTGGATGATTCAAACTCTTGCATATTTGAAGGTAAACTATACTGTTTCGATTACAATTCACTGTGATAACACCAGTGCCATCAGTGTCTCCAAGAATCTTGTTCTTCACTCCAAGACTAATAATATCCCAATAAAATACCATTTTCTCTGAGAACAAGTTACAAATAGAGTCGTTCAGCTGAATTATATTCCTTCCATAGAACAGATAGCTGATATCTTTACTAAACAGTTAGCAGTGACCCATTTTGGATATCTTCGTCAAAAGTTGGGGGTTATAGCTTCTTTCGTCTAATCTGTTCACCTGATCAGGCAGAGTACTTTTTGAATATCTGTTGTGTTTCTAATTTGTTCATAGTTGACAAGGGGAGTATTTACTGCAATAACTTAGGGGGAGCGCGTTTCTTCTTTGACATTGATGTCAAAGGGGGAGAAAGTGTGGTAAATTTCAAGGATGCTATAGTGGTATAGTTGCATGTTTTTCAAGGCGATGCCATCAATGCCAGAGGGGGAGATTGTTGGCATGTTTTTAGATAGAGGTAGAGTAAGTGTGTTTTTCATTGATGGTAAATATCAGCACGATCAGATGGCGAAGATCAACATGATCAGTAGTGTAGCAATAATGGAAAGATCAGCAGTGTAAGCTCAGAAGGAGGAAAATAGTCAAATAACGTCAAAGGTTTCATTTCAGAGTTTCGAAGATCAGGAAATCCAGAGGAAAGAGGTTCAAACTCATGATATACGAAATTGCAATAATAATCCTGACCATTGGAGTCATAGGACACGTGGCAAGCTATTGGAATTTTGTTGACTTGCACATTGGAGGAGTCAATGGAGCATGGTGTGGGAACTTGTGATATGCGAGATCATGAAAAGATATGGACTGTCAAATCATCAAGATCATGGACTATTGATCAGGCATGACAAAGGCTCATGAAGTTACGAAATCGTGATAAGATCTTGACCGTTGATTCAAGAATGATACATGGTGAAATCGGGATAATATCTTAACCATTGGTTCCATAGGAAACATGGCGAAAGATCATCGTTTCACTGACTGGAGAGTCAAAGGAGCGAAGTGCTCGTTTGATTGGTGAGTGGTCATATCTCATGGTCACATTGTCGAGAGATGGAGAGCAGAGCTAGAGAAGACAAGCTCTATTTCGGAGTTCGTAACATGGAGAGTCGAAAGGACTCATCACAGAATACCTGAGACGTGAAAGTGCAAAATGCGTTTTCAAATAAGGCTATGGTCACAGCCAGTGGTTACATCTACGGAAGATGGAGGAAGAAGCTAGCGGTGTTAAGCTCCATCTTGGAGTCTCGATGATCATGACTTGGAGTATCGAGATCCTTTATCACAGGAATCACAATATGCATGATTGCAATGAGATTTGGACCATCGGATCATTGGAGATCTCAACCATTGATCATGATTGATAAAGTTCATAAGTTCAAAAAATACAAACCGCCTTTTAGCACAACTTATGGTCACCACCTGTGGTCACGTGAGGGGAAGAAGCTAGCGGTGCTAAGCTCCATCTCAAAGTTTTAGCGATCGTGACTTGGAGTTTCGAGACATTTCATAATAGGAATGTCAAGATGCAAAATCAAAAAATTCAAATTTTTTTTAGCGCTCGGTCACAGCTAGTGGGCATATGAGATAAAAAAAAAATCCTATGGATTTAATCCAATGGTATTGGTTAGTTGGAAACTTGATCGAAAGGTTACTGTTTCATCTCACAGGTAATCGATCAGTTACGATTCAATTACTAGAACTCAATCATGATTCTTGGATGGTTGGTGATTCAGTTGATGATGCATTTTCTTGGAGATTCAAGGTGTAACTGAATAAGTGGTATAGGATAAAATGGAGACGGAATGACTGTGAAAGGTTGGTTTTTCTGAATGGAATATGAGTTTAACTGTAATAAAGGGAAAATTATAGTATGTGCAATGTGAGACCAAGAGTATGCGTAGTGTGAGATAAAACTCAGAGATGAGTAATAGAAGAGGTGTAATTCATAGAATCAAAATAAGATGAAGAGCATAAAGAACAACAGAAGAAAATAACAGAGATGCATAATTGAGACAGTAAAAGAAGGTTGAGGTGTACTTGTAGAGAAAAGAAGAAGATCATGAAGCACAAGAAGATGCAGGTAGAGAGACACTGATACATGAGAGCAGAGTAGCATACCAAAATAGTGATAAGCCTGGTAAGCCAATGACAACTATTGAATGACTGTAATAAGTTTCAGTAGAAAATATTAGTAATAAGGGTGGTAGGGAGGTGCTAGGGAGGATTGTTGTCCTCAAATTTTCAAGTGGGTGCATGAACAGAGGGACTTGTAGCCTCCATCTGGTTGCAGCCAGAAAAACCAGGGTGGCAGGGTGGTGCAAGGGAGAACAAGTGTTCTCTGTTATACAAGTTGGAGCCTGTGTAACTAGAAGTTGGTACTTCCATTCAGTTGGTGCTGGAACATTAAGGGAGTTGGTGTTTCCTTCTAGTGGGTGCTAGAGAAACCAGAGAGTTGGTTCTCTCAAACAAGTTGGAGCTTGTAAAATAGAGGGTAGTAGCCTCACATTGAGTTGGTGCTCAATTATAGATGATGTACAGAACTTAAAATACTACCTTTCATTTTCGAAGAAGAAGAGGTTTTCTCCCTTTATGGG
>JASDQU010012105.1:67866-79794 GCA_032191745.1 Picea mariana | reverse complement strand
CCCAAGGTTCTCCAGTCAAGTCCTTACAAAGTTGACCTTGCAAGGATGTTAAAGTGTTCCTCGCTGCAGCGTCCCTTATCTCAGCCAAAAAAACAGGACCGCTGGTAATGTGATCTGTTTCTGTTGAAGAATTCTTTTGCAAGGGTGGTTTTCCCCACCCCACCAAGGCCCGTAATCCCCAAAAGGATGGGTCCCCCTCTGTGCTGCTGCTCCTCCAATAACACCGTTCTTTCAAAGTCTTGTACCTTTTCATCCAATCCAGTTGGATGTGTCGCCACGTGCAATGGGTTTTCCTAACCCTTTTCTGCACCTGTCGCGCTACCTGGTCGACGAGCTCGCCTTCGTCACTGGTTATTGGAAAAAGAATTAGCAGAGCATGAGTATTTAAGCTTTGTTTATCAGTACAGTTAAGCTAATACAGAGAATGAGAGAGAGTACTAACCCATTATAGGCATCCAGCTCGAAACCGCTTATATATGAAACTTCGGTCAGTGCTTTCCTCCAAGCCGCAATTTTTTCCTGGCCGTATCTCCCTTTCTTCTCAAGATTAAAAAGGGCTTTAGCATACACGCTATCGCTGCCCGTCCAGCGGAGATTTCTCAAGGCTTGAACGTACACACTATCCTTGCCCGTCCACCGGAGAATTCTCAAAGCGTGAACAAACAGACTATACCTGCCCGTCTGGCGAAGAATTCTCAAGGCTTCACCATATGCTCTATCGGTGTTTTTGCCCTTGTCCGTCCATCGTAGATTAGAAGGCTTAACATTATAAAATACCGGAATGATCGTGCCATCAGATTTCAACATTAAATCGAGCTCGTCGAGACACCAACTTGATTCGGCGTATCGAGTTGAAAAAATGGCCACGTGTACGGAGACGGTTGTAATAGCTCGTTCTATTTGAGGGTTTATCTTTTCTCCTCTCTGCAATTCCGGCTGGTCGAGAAAGACTGTGAATCCATAGGAAAGAAGACGGCGGTAAAGATGGCTTGCGAAAGTTTTTTTTACATCTGTGCCGCGATGATTTAGAAAAACATCGTAGCTGTAATTGCTATGGGCAGATGCAGAGCTGGAGGCGGAGGCGGAGGCGAGTGTGAGAGCCATTATTATGAATGCAGGGATACACAGAAAAATAAGATGATGATGAAAGACGAGGAAGGGAAACGCTGGGGCAGATTGACGAGTGAAATGCAGTTGTCTGTCTCTCGCTGATACAACGAATGGTTACCCCCTGCCTGTTAGCTGTAGAAACTCTGCCCCTGTTACTCGCCCCTGTTTTAAAGTGCACCAAAAGCTGTAACGAAGTCAGTAAGTCAGTCCAAGGAATCTCCAGTGAGTGGTCAGGACTCAGCAGAAGACGCGTTTCCGGATAAGAGTAGGTGACAGGTGCGTGTCGTTCACGGGAGGGTCTGCAATTTAAGAGATACGGTGACCAATTGGCACGAGAGGGTGACAGGTTCGCGTCGTTTACCGGAGGGTCTCCACTTCTAAAAGTAAATAGACCACTCTTTGCGTTTTTTCACGAAAGAAAGAAAGAAAGAATTTTTAACGTTTACGAGGTTATAAATGGTTTATGGGATAGAGTGTTTTTTTATTTGGTTTTTGTATTCGACTCGTTTCCTGTGAAATTTTATAATAATTGTTTTAGCTTCTCAACAAATTTTTTGTTGAATAAATTATCCCAAAAACTAACTGCCAAAATATCTGCATAATTTTTCCTGCTGTCTTTGAAGACCTCAAAATATAACCAAATCGACGTGTCCATTAAATAGCCCCTAAAAACCGCGTACGCATCTAAATGAAACACGCAGCATTCAATTAGCTACCAGTCCTTTCCATGTTTTTTGAAGAGAGCTTGCATTCAATTATTCGTATTTGGGGGAATCACACTGTCGTCACTTTCATAATCATCTTCGTCTAAAAAGTAAACTCTTTTCATTATCACTATTGAACCCCTTTAACCAGGGGATTAAACATTTTTTTTCTTCTAATTTAATATTAATCAAAATATAATTTAAAATTGTTAAATTAATTATTTAAACTTCTTAAAAAGGTTAAAGCATTTTAGGATATAAAATTAATTAATAAAAAAAATTATTTTATTTGATAATGATTATTCTCATTAATTAAAATTAACTTTGGTTGATTCAATCTAAGTTAAGATATTAATTTAGGATATAAAATTAATTAATAAAAAAAAATATTTTATTTGATAATGATTATTCTCATTAATTAAAATTAACTTTGGTTGATTCAATCTAAGTTAAGATATTAATTAATTTATTTAAAATTTTATATTTATGTTTTTGAAACTTGTGAAACAAAATAACATGGTGCTTCCATTTTCTGAGATTTAAACCAAATGAATTGTTTTTAAGTGAATGCATATTGATACCTTTGTGGTGGGTTTATTATATTAAAACGTATATTCTTATTCAATGTTTTGTTTATTTATATTTACATTTTTTTTTTACATGGTTTATTACTTTGGGTGGGTTTATTTATATCCGTATATTTACATGTTTTTACTTGGTGAAAATATTCTTAATCCTTAAGTTTTTATGGAGATTAATGTTTTATATTTAAATGTTTTATAAAAATGGAAACTTAACATTTTATATTTAATGATATAATTTTTTTTTAACAAGGAAATCTATTAGTAAATAAATTAGAGATAACATTTGTGTAGAAAAATGATTTACTAGTTACAAAACTAATATATAAACTCTTTGACACTGATAAAATAGTATTGTTATATTGTTTGAAATGTGTTTTTATTTAAATATTTTTCCATACAAGTAAAATTATTAGATCTTATGTTATTGGAGAAAGGGGAATGTCACTAAAGAAATTTAAATATTATAGCTTACATTTGTAAATAAAAAAATTAGGATATAATAAACTAGTATACTTCATAAAAGGGTGAATGGGAATGTAAAATAATTCAAGGGAGGTTTTCATATTAATCTTGTTAATAACAATCATAGTAATTGGCATAATTAAACACGAGCAAGTGTTATCCAATAAGGAAATCCTATCTCTCTCGCCTACCTTCCAATCGGATTTGGATTTGTGAGTTTTGTCTTGCACATTGTCATGTTTATCAAGGCAGTTGCAAATTTTCTAATCCTTATGGTTTCATCTACAAATTTTGTTCTCCTTATCTACTATATTGAAATATTGTTGCATTTTTTGTTTGTTGGCACTTTAGCATGGAAGCAATTATGCAAATTTGGAGATAATGGCTATGGAAGTTTTGTTTTTTTATCGTATTATTTTCTTGTGAGTGGAATAATGGTCACATGGTACTCCATATTTCTTGTTGCATATTTATGGAAGTGCAATGGCATCATTGCAATAATGAAATCTTCCTCTATTGCATTTCTCCTCACAAATGACAAGATGCTACTTCGCTTTAAAATGCACAAAAAAATCCATGGTATTTGTTCTCATTAACCTGACCGAATAAATCGCACCTTTTACCCTTCTGAGTCATATTCATGAATCTTCTCATATTCTTGGCCTTTACCCTCAGTAGATCGACAGTGAACCAACGAGGAGAGCCAAAACTATATGATAATCAATTGGCTTAATGTCATTATAGGTTGCTTACTTGCAAATTTCTCTGATATTTTCATTGTTTATGCTAATGGGATCAATGCCCCTACTTTTGCGAGTGTTGAAACTAGAACTTCTCCATATTTGAAATACGATTTTCCAAGAGAATTACAATCTACAGCTTAAATGTAAAAGTAGATATGGTTGGTTCTGTTGATTCATATGTCAATTCCGTAGTTGATCGAGCATCAATGTAAATAGGAAAGCAAAGGTAAAGTCAAGCACATGGGAAAAGCACATAGCCAACTAGTCTTCAGATTCCTATTGTTCCTATCTTTACAATTACTTCCCATGCAGATGGAAGATGGACAACAAATCCCTTGCAAATCATAAATGAACAATGTCATAGAACAAATGTCGTGCGTTGTCGCTGGACATTTTCTTGGTTTCAAAGTTTATTGCATGTGTATAATTTTAAAATTCATGTAAATTTAAATCTATAGATTGGCACATTGAATCAAATATGTGGGCATAACCTTCGATGAATATTGCTCCTTAGAAAATCAGGTCTCTTCTTAACCATAATGAGATTCTTTAAAATGGATTTGTGTTTTTCATGTTAACCTTAAAAATACGAGGTCATATTTATTATTATACACAAACAGGCTTCTGATAATGGAACGTCATTACCATTTTTGAAAACTGGAAGCATGAAGCACCTCATTTATTTTATTCATGAGAATTTAGGAAATCTTCCCAACCTATAACAATGACAAAGAAATCCATATTCCTAGGATTTGAGATTTCAGAGAATCTATCCAACCTATAGTAATGATAAAAGAATCCATATTCCTAGGATTCAAAACTCATAACTTTTCCTATTTTCACTCACTATACAATACAATAAACTCTTTTGTAATTATTTATTTAGCAACACACCAACTCAATAAATATAAAGTCAAGTACAATATACTCATGTTATGGGAGAAAATCAACCCATGCCAATTCTTCCTAATTCTTTCATATAACTGCTAAAACGTTATTTGATAATGTGAAAAGTCAAATTTATTCCTCTCTTCTTGCTAAACTGAACTCCTAACTGCTACTTTATCTGAGAAAATGAGACCATGTCACTTCTCAATGATGATTCTCTCATAGAATGGTTAAAAGGGTTATTTTATAATATGAATAAGTTAAAAAATAAACAAATTTCATTAATGGAACTACTAAGGGTATACATTGTTTCCTTATTTTAGCTAAATGTTCATTAACTAAGTAATGGATGTGTAGTTCTCATACTTATTTTCTTTAATCAACACAGGCCATTAATGAAGATTCCCCACTAATCAAGATGTAAACTTCATTTAAAATTCTCAAATTATAGATGTGTGCCACTTGCCATTACTTTAAATGTATTTTTTAATCTCTAGATTCATAAAAAGTTATGAAAATCCACAATATCCATGTCATTATATATTTTGAAATAGTTAGAATGACATATTTCATTGTTGAGATTATGGAGGTTTTAGAGGGTGCTAAATTGATTTATGCATTCAAAAACACGATACTGTAAAATTACGATTGCACTAACAATTGCATTACCAGATTGCGGTCATAATGGCTTGAAAAAGTAACAATTGTGTTACCAGATTGCGGTCATAATGGTTGGAAAAAGTAAAAAACGTAGAATGTTTAGGCTACACGGTATAAGAAGTTAAAGAAAAGAAAAACAATGAAATTTCTCAATAACTCAGGGTTGAATTGTTGGGAACACCTATAGTGCATGGCTTTTTACATTTTAGTGAGTTTTTGTTAAATCAGAATATTGTTGGAAGAATTTTTGTCATGTCAAATATCTATGGCTGACTATTTATAGTGTTGTTGGCACAAGAATTAAGCGACTTAGTATATAAAGAAAAATCAAATAAAAATAAGCAATTTAACATATAATAAAAATATAAGACATTCTTTTTCATTGTCCAATCTTGGAAGTAATATTGGAACAAGAGAAGAAGAAATAAATGTAAAAATGACATCATCACCTTCAAAGCAACTAACCCGATCTCTACTATAGAATTGACATCATAAACAAAAAAAAATGATAAATCTTGGGAAATATTTGTTAAACAAAACATGATGAATAAATGAGACATAGAAAGATTGCAAAGAAAAAAAAAATAATGATATCTCTTATCGATTTCCCGACACTTATTTTTTAACATCACGACCATATACATGCTACCTAGTTTTTCTGCAACCGATAGATGCTTTGTCCAACATAAATACATACTACTTGTAGTGAATCATATCCTAACATTCATACTACTACATTCCCCAATGGACCTATTTGTAATTGAGGACATAAAAAAACTAATGGACATTGAGTCTCCAAACAAAATAATATGGAATCTAGGGACTAACCCAAGTCTATATTCTTTCTTGCTTGCAAAAGGTATTTTTTGTAGCCTCAACCTCTCCCCCTAATTATTGTTCTATACTACGATAGGGAGGGACCAACAATGTCTCTTCTTCTATGTTTTGAATATTATTCTATAAACAATATTAGAAGGCACAACCAATAACATCTTAAAAATTAATATTTAAATTCATAATCAATGGATTTATTGTAAGGTTTTAAGTTGCACATACATGGGGATACTTATATCATAATGGTTCTCTTGTAGTGTTTCTTCCTCTAATTTACAAATAACCAGAGGTAAAAAGAAGCACAAAAGTGAGAAAAATCATTAATATAAGTCAGAAAACCAAAAATAAAAGGTATATCCATTAAACATTTGGAATTCAAAACATTGGGGAACATAATTGGACCTAGAAATGTTGGTGCAACATAATAAGCCACAACACATTATAAAAAGAAAAAACACTATACTTTCCTTTTACAACATATCCACCTTATATTCTCTTCGATGTTCCCTTCCCCTGCTTCAGGGGTATGCTAGTTATTTTGTTTGGGTGATCTAGGGTTCAACTGAAGTTGTTTATTGTGTTATGTTAGATGTGTGATTTTGCATGGGAAAACAATGAATTGTGAAATAATTTTTTTGTATTTTGTAGAAGATGGTTATGTTATCACTCTGTAATTTCTTAAGGTTGTGAAAGAAAAGACAAAGGTAACCAAAAAACCACTTTGGAAACTGGGATCTAGCCCTGCCATATTCAAAGAGGGATCTCTCTGTAAGATTTAGATTTGTTTAGATTAAAATATTAGGCTAGTTATTGTTAGCCTCTTTATCATATACAATCATTAAGTCTAAGTATACCACCTTTATTTATTTTACATACTAGGATATAGTTTTTATCCTAAGTGTGTTTCTAGATTCCTATATTGTCTCCTCCTACCTTATCTCCCGATGAGGTGTCGATGTGAGAACAATTGAGGTGGTTTCATTATTGTATTATATATTTGCATCATTAAGATGAATACATGTTGAGAATTATCTTGGGGCCTTTTCCGCCAATCTTCTTGTCCTAATTTTCTTATGCTCAATTTCCTCAATTGGTATTAGAGCATTATAGTTCTTAGGGTCTGATTTTTTTCATGGTAGTTTTCTAGCTGCTCACAACAACAAGTTTCATATCTACATTCATTTCTTTGGCTGAGAAGAATTCGATCTGAGATGTAGCCAGAGCATGGAGCGAAAGAAGGAAAGAGAAATACACGGTGATTTTGAAGAACACGGCTTCACTGCAACATCAACCATGCGGATCTGCCAAAGGTGAATTTGTTTGATATATGCAATTGGAGGCTTATCGTTGTGATGTTGGAGATCTATGGATTCACACCTTGTTGCCTACATCAACAAATCACAGATCTAGATTGGAGATTGCCTACATCAACAAATTGCAGATGTAGTGAAGCATTATCCGCAGCAATCTACACCAACATGATACTATAAAGTTGGCACATTTAGAATTTGAGAAATTTCAATATGGATTTCTTTGGCATTTTCATAGTAAAGCCTCAATCCTAATATCCAAATGAATGGATTTCTTTGGGGCAGCAGTGACAGGAACTTGAACAAATGGTGGAAGGATCGTATTGGTTTTGCAAGGATCTGTGTCTTTAATGTCCAATGCAGCAGAGAAAATCCATTGTTCCAAAGATCGATTCCTTCAAAGAATACGGGAAATCTGGCGAAGATCTGGCATCTCGATTTTAATTATTGGTGAGGATCTGACATCCAATCCTCAACTTCTATGGATGAAGGAATGGTGAGAGAATTATACAGATTCATGTTTTAGTAAAAAGTATTTGCATAAGTTTTGAATAATACCTGTGATGACATATATGCACAATTTTTAAATTGTCATTTTTCGCTTTTTGAATGCCACATAAAAGAAAATCTTATGATGAGGTTTCCAAGGATTTAATATCATAAAATAAGAAACTTGAGAGTGTAAAGAAAAAGGCTTGAAGAAACTATTATTTATTATTTATTACATGGAAACATATTTTACTCAAAATTATAAAATTATGGGTTTGAAGGCTGTGAAATTTTTGAAGAAAGTATGGAATTTGAAGATTGAAGAAAGTACAATTGAAGGCTCAACACTTTGTAACTATTGAGTATTCAAGTTTGTAAAGGAGGAAAGAGGAAGCTTAAAAGCTTCATGTATCATTTTTTTAATAAAAATATTATTTTTTATGGTGATGGTGATCTAGATCCGCCCGAAATTGAATAAGGGGATCTTAGGTACACCTTGTTTTGTGTGAGGTGGTAAATATTTGCATGGTTGCGTTATGATGTTTAATGTCTAGTTTTGACATAAACACATTTGTAATGTATCATTTAACGCATCATACATTGAATACACGGAAATCAAATTAAGGCACACAAATTAATGAAAATCAAGCACACATGATCAAGAATATGTGAAGAACATTCTCAAGAATTGAAGTCATCAATCACATCAACAATGGACAAATCAAGCTCATAATCAAGGATTCAAAGCATCATCAAATTTGAAGATCAACTCAACTTTGAAATCAACATTTATTGTAAATAGTATTTTTTTTAAGTAATCAAGATCAACTATAGCTATTTTGTAAGTGTCCAATCAAATAAAGTTGAATTTCTTTTTTAATTGGGTGCATTCTCGGTTGAGCCCGACACCCAATTCATTGTAATTTTGAGTCGAAATTGACAAGGTTGAGTAGCTTAACTCAAGTCATTGTAATCACAAGTTTGGGTGCATTTTCGGTGGTAACTGACATCCTCAACTTCCTAGAAGCAAGTACAAGCAAGCGTGAAAAAAAATCAAGTGAGCGTGAAGTTCAAGCGAGTCTTTTCAAATGGAGCGAAGTCGTTAATTATTAGAGTTACTGAACACTCTAATAAACATCACTGAAGATAACACAGTAATATTGAACAAAGCAACTCTTCAATCAGTACTAACTTGTTTGCAAGTGACGCAAACTAAAGTTAGAATTCTACAAGAACAATCCCAACTATTGAATGATGAGTTGATAAATCTCAAAAGTCAACAGCCAGTGAAATTTTTTGAACTAGTTTTTGTTCAGAACAACCCTCTCTATGATGATAATGATAATGATGATAATGATGATCAACAATCAATGAAGAGAACATCAGCAAGCCAACTTCAGAAATAACTTCCAATGAAAATGAATCACAAGCAAAAGATGCCAAAGCACAAAGTGATACAACAAGTATAAGTGAAAGTAAATGTGAAGCACGCCATCAAGTACGACATTATCTTTCCAAGCCCATCATCAGACCTTGGGAAGAATTACACTTCAATAAAAATCGACATGGCTTAGGATATGAAAATCAAAACAATTTTCATATTACAAATTACTCCAAACCAATTTTGTTTGTGAGCGATGGATTCCTTCAAGAAAATTCAAATTCACCTGTTCAAGTTCAACATCAGAATGATAAGTGAAAACATTGTAATTGAGTTGGTCACATGGAGAATCATTGTTTTGATCTCCATCCTTGCCAACATTATGGCAAGCATAACCATTCTTCAGACAGATGTTCAACACTGAAGAAACCTACAAGATTGAAGATTCACTATGAGTGGATTGATCCTTGGCAGTGGTCATCAAAAACCAAGAGATTATATAAGTCTTATCGAAGAATTCAATCTCGAGTAAAGACCGATCTTGTATCACATAACATTTTTGTACCTCACATAAGTGGTCCCCTTATGGCATAGCTTTAGAGCATGGCCCTCATGGGATGACATAACATGTGGTTGTACTCAAATGGAACAAGTATAGTACTCTCTTGAGCCTAGAAGGGGGGAGTACAATGATGAAACTCTCATGCACCTTAAGGGGGGGAGTTTAAAATTTCAGTGACTATGATTCATGAAACCACTTGTGGTCTCTCCTTTCAGATGAAAAAGGGGGGAATTGATGATGGAATTGATTATGGAATTGAAGATGGTTGTCAGACATAAAGTTTTGACAATAACAAACATCAAGTATCTAGATGGGCATCAAATTTGCTAGATGGGCAATTGTGGTCTGTAGATGACAGACTTTGGCAAAATGATGGTTTTATATTGAATCATACACATGGATGCTAATTTCGAGAGCAATGATGTGGACATTTGGTTCACCTAGATGGTCATTGGACCTAACAGAGGACAGATGGATCCTACTGCATTGTAGCTTGGCATTGATTGAGTTGTTAGGCATTTTCAGGGATGTGGCAAAGTTGCAGCTGATTCACTTCTCTTTGTTCACTCTCATCATATTGGAGTTCACATCAGTGAACAAAATTGTTGGCATTCTAGCTCACATGATTACACAGTGAGGTTTTTCAGATTTCTCAGCATCTAGATCTGGCGGTTTTTCAGGCAGTTCTTCATTGTGGCTTAGCTCAGGATTTTCAACATGAAGAATTGGAGATGCACCAGTTTATGCACCTGCTTTGTTGGTATTACTTCTCTGACTTATGATTGACGGGGGGAATGTTATCCTCTTTATCATATACGATCATTAAGTCTAAGTATACCACCTTTATTTATTTTACATACTAGGATATAGTTGTTATCCTAAGTGTGTTTCTAGATTCCTATATTGTCTCCTCCTACCTTATCTCCTGATGAGGTGTCGATGCGAGAAAAATAGAGGTGGTTTCATTATTGTATTATATATTTGTATAATTAATATGAATACATGTTGAGAATTATGGCTTGAGGCCTTTTCCGCCAATCTTCTTGTTGTAATTTTCTTATGCTCAATTTCTTCAGTTATGATAGTTCGGGGTTTGTTTGTTTGATTTGAATGGTTTGGTTGGAACAATGAACATGAGCCATTGGGAAAATAGAGTCACAATTTTTAATTGATCAAATACAAGGTTTAACAGGATAATATTGCACGACATGGTAGGAAAATTCACTGAATCCTCAAAGATTTAAGGTATGGAGGAGATGAAAAGGTATAGAAATCCAATAAAAACATAGCAATTAAAAATTCTAATTTTAATCTTCAGTGGAAAAAACAAAAAATATTCTTAAGGCAGAGACAGAGTGTGTATTTAAACAAATTCTTTTTTTTTTTACTTAGAATAATTAAGAATTTAGGAAACAATAGTGATAACAGAATAAATCAAATTAACAGGGAAAAATGCACTTTACCAATAAATTTGACACAAGTATTCTGTAATAATTGCACTATATTACTGGAAAATATGATCAGTGGTGTATCTGTGGGTTGCTTTACAATACTAGTCCTATCCTTCAAAACAAGTCCCAACCTTTCATACTTTGAAATGAGAAGTATTTATAAATCTATTTACAAAAGATAATGTCATAACTAATTAGGATTTATTTCAGGGATATCTAAACTAACATCTATCTCTAATCACAACAATATAGGACTGTTAAGATCTACTCGGATTTCTGGCACTGTTTTGATGGAAGTTGTTGATGATATGTCCTTTGAATCTTGTTGCGTTGTTGGTCCTTTCTCCTGACTGTGGCTATTTCTATAAGTATTGTGCATTGAAATTTGGAATTGGTTGACTGACTATTGATCTTTTGCTTCTAGGTGTCTTCGTGCCCCTAAAATCTAGAACGAGGTTGAAACTATCTCCACAAAATCTGCTTACTGTCCTCTCATACTAATTTCTTTTCCATCTGTCCCTTTGAATTCTATTTCTGTCACAAAATATTTGGAATCACCTTGGCTTTTTTACCTCAGTCTCCCATAGTAAAATTCATTTCATTTTGGCTAAGTCTTCATGGGTTTTCAGTCATAAAATAGTGTAATGAGGGGAAAATGTTGAGTTTTTATGGTTGTAGGGATATTTTTTAGGGGTGTGGGAGCATTAAGGGATTGCTTACATTAATTGGGGAAGACTAATTTCTAATGGA
>JASDQU010012105.1:14049-40459 GCA_032191745.1 Picea mariana | reverse complement strand
GTACATGAACATGAGCACACACCATGAAAAAGGACCTTTAGAGGTGATATTTATCCCCCAAGTGAAGTATAGGTACCATTATGAGGTCTTACATGCTAGGGATGAGTCTTAAGCTGGTATTGGTCATGGTTGAGGGAGGAAAATAAGGCCCTTTCACCCTAGATGAATCCTTTAGTGATCAAGAGCCAAAAAAACACCATAATCCATATAGCATTTTGTATATATGTCATCATTGTCCTTTAAGTGAGATATGAGAATCACTATGAAATTTGTGCGTCAATTATGGGTTTCAAGGACTTAGACACAGTTGTGGGAGAAATATTGAGAATTAAACCCTAAAAGAATATTTTTGGTCTAGTGGGCAATGATCAAGGCCTTGAATTACAACACAAGTCATCTAAAATGTATATTTTTCATATGAGTGGGATAATAGTGACATTATGATTTTTTGTGTAATAGGGATAGGTATCAAGGCATTAACCATGATTGGGGAAGGAAAACAAGTTCATTAATTCCTAAATGAATCTTATAGTTCTTATGGGAAATATTCCTCAAACCCACAAAAACCTTTAAAAAGTACCTTTGTCCTTCAATAGGATATGGAGTAATTTTAGCTTACATTTGGCCATCATTTATGATCGCAACTCTCAATTGTCCTTAGAGTGAGATATGGGTGCCAATATGAGATTTTATGCACTAGGGACGGGTCTCAAACAATGGGTAGGGGATAAATTGATGGAATTAGGCCATATTTAAGGTTTCTAACCTAATGAGCCATTATCAAGACCTCTAACCATAACATTGAATATTTGAAGTGTATCTTTGGAATATAAAAGGGATATGGATGGAATCAAGAGTTTTTGTATAATAGGGATGGGTCTTGATTCCTTAACCATAGCCAAGGGACGAAAAATAAGTTCCTTACAACATAAATGGATCTATGTGGGTCATTATCCATGAACATGAGTGCAAACCATGAAAAAGGACCTTTAGAGGTGATATTTAGCCCCCAAGTGGAATATAGGTACCATTATGAGGTATTACATGCTAGGTATGGGTATTAATATGGTATTGGTCAGGGTTGAGGGAGGAAAATAAGGCCCTTTCACCCTAGATGAATCCTTTAGGGATCAAGAGTCATTAAAAACACCATAATCCATATAGCATTTGATATATAGGTCATAATTTTCCTTTAAGTGAGATATGAGAATCATTATGACATTTGTGCATCAATTATGGGTTTCAAAGACTTACCCACAAGTGGGGGAGAAATATTGGGAATTAAACCTTAAAATAATATTTTTGGGCTAGTGGGAAATGATCAAGGCCTTGAATTACAACACAAGTCGTCTAAAATGCATCTTTTGCATATGAGTGGGATAAGGGTGCCATTAAGATTTTTTTTGTAATAGAGATAGGTATCAAGGCCTTAACCATGATTGGGGAAGGAAAACAAGGTCATTAATTCCTAAATCAATATTATAGTTCTTATGGGAAATATTCCTCAAACCCACAAAAACCTTTAGAAAGTACCTTTGTCCTTCAATAGGATATGGAGTAATTGTATCTTACCTTTAGCCATCATTTATGATAGAAACTCTCAATTGTCCTTAGAATGAGATATGGGTGCCAATATGAGGTTTTATGCACTAGGGATGGGTCTCAAACAATGGATAAGGGAGAAATTGATTGAATTAGTCCATAAAAAAGGTTATTAACCGAATGATTCATTATCAAGACCTCTAACCATAACATTGAACATTTGAAGTTTATATTTGGAATATAAGAGGGACATGGATGAAATCAAGAGTTTTTGTATAGTAGGGATGGGTCTTGATTCCTTAACCATATACAAGGGACATAAATAAATTCCTTACACCATAAATGGATCTATGTGGGCCATTGTCCATGAACATGAGCACAAACCATGACAACAGACCTTTAGAGAGGTGATATTTATCCCCCAAGTGGAATATAGGTACCATCATGAGGTCTTACATGCTATGGATGGGTCTTAAGATGGTATTGGTCATGGTTGAGGGAGGAAAATAAGGCCCTTTCACCCAAGATGGATCCTTTAGGGATCAAGAGCCATAAAAAAACACCATAATCTATATAGCATTTTGTATATAGGTCATTATTGTCCTTTAAGTGAGATATGAGAATCATTATGAAATTTGTGCATCAATTAGAGGAGCTTCTAGCCTAGAAGTAACATGTGACAAAAACACTCTTGTAAGGTTGGTTAAGAGGAACAAGGGAACAAAATACATATTTCTATAAAAGGGAATGAAATCTATGTTTCTATAATCTCTAAAACCAAACCTTGAAACCAACAATATTTCTTATAGAAGAATCAATTCAAGAGTTTACAAGTTTATCACCATCAAAATAGAGTGAATGTTTCCTTTGTGACAAAAAAATATTTTATTTCTAAATGTTCCATTTGCTAATTTTTGCTCAATGTTTCATTTCCAAATATTTGCTAATTTGTATGTGTGAATGTTTCATTTGATAATATTTGCCAATATTCCATTATTTCATATATTGTTTTTTCAATATTTCTTGCACGTACTAACATTCTTCTTGAAATTCTGCCAGAGTGGTGATCGGGGCAAAGGCCCTGAGCGTGGAAAAGGCCTCTTTCCTAGCACCGCATTGACCAAAAATGATGAATATATAAGTGAGGAAGAGATATTTGATTCTATAGACCCCTTGTAGACAATTGAATTGTCCCTAAGAAAGGCCAATAGGGAATTAAGGGATTTGGTTGCTGCTGGGCCAAAAACTGTTGAGGATTTCAAAAGGATAGCTGAATTACGCATTAAGATATCAAATTACGGGGCAAGTCATGTCATCTAACAATATCAATTTTTGGTTTGAAATTTTGTAATTTGATATATGCAAATAACACATATTTCTCATTGTAGAATTTTGTGAGATTGATGAGAGGGGAAGGGGAAGGTCCTAGTAGCAGCAGTGGGACTGCAACAACAAACCCACATGGCCACATAGCCACCAGTCTATTTTCCACCCCAAGTGTGCCACCTGAGACCGATTCTATACCTTCTAGGGGTGATGCCACGCCCCTACAACACATGCCAGATCGTGCAGGTGGTGCAAATGATCATGGATCTAATCACTCTTCCATTTATTGTTACCCTGGTGCTACACGTATCCAAAGCACAGGAAAAACCGCGGTATCATTTTTCATTGAACAGGACATGGTTCCTCTAAAATAGTACAACTACCAGGTATTTAATAGATGTATTTATAGAGATTCCTGTTATATAATTGTTTAAACAATCACATATCAGTGAGATTTAAATTACTAATGATGACAATGTTTTACAGTAAACAATGTGCTCTACAATAGTTTTCATGACTATGCATTAGAAATTTTTGGGTCAACCATTCGACTATGATGGAATCGACAAGATTCCAAATTGAAAAGCCTTCTTATCTCTAGATTGGTTGGTGAGTTTGGTGACTTGTTCAATAAGCCGAAAGTCCTAAAAAGGTCTGACAAGCATTTGAAACATGTTAGAGAGGCGTACATAAATAAATTAGTACATGACCCCAAGTGAGAATGCCCTTTGGTTGTCCCTGAGAGGGAGTGGAAAGAAATTATTCTCGATGCAAGAGAATTAGCGATGAAATCACAAGGGAAGAAACCACCTGGCCCTGGAAGGTAAGAGGTGTTTTCAATTTACTATGATGGTCTTTTGTTTACTTTATGAGGAAAACAATGAATATCTAACATATTTCAAAATATTGCGTAGACTCCAAGACACTTCCAAGGAAACAAAGGCAAGACAAGAAAAACACGGCCAACATAAACTGGGCCAAGGTGGTTACGGGAGATTGAAGGCATGGGTTGTAAATGCCTAAAAATTTTACTTTTTTTTTATCATCCTCACAAAATATGTAATTCATTGCAGCTAGTGACTAATGATTTTGATATTGCTCAATGCAGGGGATTTGTTCAACGAGAAAGCCATAGAACAATATATAAAGGTCGAGTTCATGCAAGGTTTTGATGGCGTGGTGGCATGACGAAGAAGCTTGGGGCAATCACCATGTGTCTCTCTGGAGGACATGGTAAATACAATGAAATTAAAAACTTGTCGATTAGTTTTTACTCATTGATTACTTGTAATGTAAAATAATGTGTGTCTTTTCCACATTCGCAGGAGAGTAACAATGCTAACAATGCTCCTAATGAACCCAATGAACCACCTCCTAGCCCCCATATTGATTCAAGTGTTGTTGCCGAAGGAGAATTACATAGTGGTATGTGCGCATTTTTAATGTTTTTCCATTTTTCAATGAGTATTAATATTTAGGGTATATTCTGTACTAAATAATTATATTGTTTCATATGGCAGAGCATGTAGATGTTGATCAAGAGAAAAGATCAACAAGCATAGAAACAACAATGCGGCCACCAACTATTGTTTCTACTGCACCCGCTAATCTAGGTATAAAACATTGTAATTAAATCTGTATTAATTAAATTTCCCTAGGAAATGTGAAGAACAATATCACTTGAATTTTTTGTTGTTGTTGTAGCAGTGGATGCCCATGCGCATCCTAAACCTCCACACCGAAATACTAGAAGTTCATCATGGCATGAGGTGTTGAGTATTGATGAAGCAACACTTCAAGAATGCCCAATAATTGTGGGGGATCAATTAAATGTTGATGATGATGACTTAATTTGTGCTTTCATGGATAAAAGGAAGAAGAATAAGAAGAAGAAAAACAAATGATTAGACATTTTATTATTAATATAAATCCAATATATTTCTAGTCCAATGTAATGTATTTTGTTTTCCTAAATGTCATGAATGTTATTTGCTTTCATGTTTTTTGTTTTAGCACATGGAGNTGAATTTTTTTTTCTTACATTTAATGTTACTGGCATTTCTAATTATAGTTGTAAAATCTAGATAGATTGGGTATGGGGAAATGAGAGTGATGTGAGAGGGGGGGAGGGGCCAAAAGAGCTTCCACCTTCATGTGGTTGGTCATGTTCAGTAGAGAATAATTTATTCTCAAAATGAAGAGAAGCTCGTTCAGGTATTCATCTTTAGTCATTAATTTGTAGAGGTTGTTACATATTTAATTAATATTCTGAAATATAATTAAGTCATGTGATGAATCGCAGGATGGAGAGGAGCAACAATGGAGGCACCCCATCACTCAAAGGTATGAATCTTGTTAAGGATTGGTTTAAGGTGACATAATTACATATATGTTAGTCAAACTTAATATTAAATAATAATAATATAGGAAATGTGTTAAGAAAGTTAAATATTTTATGTTTTTTATATTTTTTTGGAGATTATTTTGGTTGAAATTATAGTTTTGAATTGATGAAATTGTTGTTTTTAATGTAAAAATAGTTTAAATGTCTTGAAATACATCTTTTGTCACTGGATTGTTCTTGCCTTTAGAATATCAATGTCAAGTTCCCCTGACTACCTAAAGTATGGAATGGGGTATAGTAGGAGGGGGACTTGAACTTCAACCCTATCCACTAGGATATGTTCACCCTGAGACCTTCAATATATGAATCAACCCTATGGAGAATTGAATTGTGTCCTAGTAGTGAGTGTGTCTCTCTTTACCATAACTTGTATGTTAGTGTTTGTCACCTCGAATCTATATTCCTCAGTACCTCATTTATGGAGGTGTTGATGATTTTTTTGCAACCTCCAAGTGTATTCTCTCCATAATTGGGTAGGCATATGGATCTACTGTTAGGTGAATATGATTTTTCCATACCTTACTTGGTATGGCCCCTTCTACTCTTATCTTCAATTCTACTATAATCTCTTTAGGCTCATGTTATTTTGTAGTTGTGAACCTCATAGTTTCATTCTGGAACCTATACTTAAATGCTCATATTTACACACCCCCAACATAGGGGTTTGGTGACCTCAATATTTGTTGCCATGCCTAGTTGTGTAGGTAAGGGTTGTAAAGGAGATTTCTCCTTTTAGGGGGGATATCAAAATACAATTCACAAAATTTCCAAGTGTTTTGGAAATTCGTCTTCATAAGAGATATGTATCATTCAATGTTAAATTTGTACCATTGATATTTTAAGTATAAAGCATAGACCCTAACAAGTGGTCTATGTGCCAACATTTTGTAAGCTTGTTCAATAACCTCCTCACATACATATGTTAATCTTGCAATTTCCTAATCCGTTGTTGTAGTTTCTTGCATTTGTTTTACCAGGTCAATTTTTTTCTTGGTATTTTCATTACCGAGAACTTCTAAATTTTCATTAAAATCTATTGAGGTTAAAGAAAATTTCTCTTCAAGCAAAGTGATTAGTTGGTTATGCTCAAATGACAAAAACAAAGTTCTCACCTTTTTATTCTTCTTATTTCTTCCATTGCTACTTCGCCTTGAGCAATCAACAAATGTCTCATCAAAACTTTAACTGAATTTGTGGCCACAATGTGTGCTAGAATCCTCTTTTGCGGCCTATTCGAACCATATCTCCTTATCCTCTTCGAAATATGCTCAATAACATAGCTACTCTCTTCATGTATCACAAGTGTCTTTTCATCAACAAGGTTGTTGATTTCTTCTTTTTCTTTAACAATTGGAACCCCTAACAGGGCGGCAGGATCTTGCTTGGGCTAAGGTATTTTCCATTGCAACCCTAGAAATATTTGACTCTAGTTCCTAATCTATTGAGGAGATATCCTCCTACTCCTTCTTCACACTCTTCTACTTCTTATGCAATAGTTGATATAGGCTCTGTAGCATCCATGGATTCTTCACCTACTAGTGTTGGCACATGTTCTAAAGCATGTGATGAGTCTTCAATACATGGTTTTGATGCTACATTTTATTTAGGATGGATAATGAACATGTCCCATGTGACATATGGTTGTATTCTTCATAATTCATCGAAAACAAATAGCTTAATCAACCCATGGTGTGATACAACTACTTGTGCTCTCCATTGGACTTCTATATCCATCCTTTGAAGCAACTTCATTAAGTAATATGGAATGCCAATGATCCTCCAATGTCTCTAATGTTCCAAGATCTTAAAATGTTCTGCCAACCTAAAAACCTCGAATTACGATGGCATTTTGTGCAACTGTTGAACAAACTCTATAGTAATTGCATTGATGTATGCAATGCGTATGTCAAATAATGCCATCCATATTGTTTGTTGGAATATATGCTACATGTTAGGATTACTTTGTATTAAATCCATATCTATAGGCTCTCATATGTTCAATGTTCCTCAAACATGGTATTCACTCTATCAACTTACATATTGTCAATTTGTTTGATTTATTGTGTTGTTTGATCAAGTTCTCCTTTCACATGGTTCGACCATATAGTCCAACCCATTTTGAAATCAAGGTTTAGTTAAGATCCTACAATTACATGACCATCATGATTGGACACACTTAAATACCTGTTATGAAATTTAGTTAAGATCCTGTGTTGAATGGCATAATTTATTTATTTTTAAAAACCACAACATTGGTCGCTTTAGCGACTAACATGTTTGTTGCTAGTATTGGCAATTAGTCAAAAACACCAACCTATTAGTCGCTAGAGCAACCAACCTATTAGTCGGTCGAGTGACTAACATGTTCATCGCTAGTATTGCCAATTGGTCGTAAACCCCAACCTATTAGTCGCTAGAGCGACTAACCTGTTAGTCAGTCGAGTGACTAACATGTTCATCACTAGTATTGCCAATTGGTCACAAACCCCAACCTGTTAGTCACTAGAGCAACCAACCTATTAGTCGTTCTATCTACTAACATTCGTCGCTAGCCAAAATTTTCCCTATTCTGAATAGGCTTCGTTTCCCGGTTGCTAGACCAACGAAGATCCGTGTGTGGCTGCTAGACCGACGAATGTATTCCGATGAAAAAAAAATCATCTTGGTCGCAAAAATGACACTATGCCAACGAAAATTCGTCTCTACTCTGTTGCAAAAACGTTCAAATTTAATAGTGAGTTGATCCTGCGCATTTTGTCGGTTTACATCCCACCTTTGAGTGGCAATATTAACCGCGACAGTGTACCCAGAGACTTTGAGTACAACTTGATCACCGTGTATCTTCTGAAAGGAGTGCGGGCAGTATGTGTTGACCAGGATAAGCTCGTAGCACTAAAATTCAGTGATTTTAACATTTGAGATCAAAAAACCTACAACATGTTGGTCCTGCATAAATACTTAACTAAGAATAAAGGTTGTAATCCTAAGATTGTCCTACAGTCCTGGACCCAGAACTTCGCGCAGTCCACACTGCTCAATGTAATGAAGATCCCTCACTTTGGCAGACACCAGGAAGTCAACGCATGCGTTAGGTTGTTGTTGTCTTGCTACCATGGTAGATATTTATGGTTGGACCACCACATTACTGTGGATATGACTCTGATCAATCGGATCACATGACTCAGCATGCAAGGCCCTGACCCACAGGACTTTTACCCAGGAAAGGCCTCTGACCGAGCACTAGCACAACATATAAAGGAAACTTATGGCAATGTAGAGAAGGACACGCGAGGCTACAAGGTAGCATCCATCCAGAGCGGTGCAGTGTGCCTTGCATGTCAGTTGATCGCAAACAAATTAGTTCATAAGAACAGACCAACACAGGTGACTGACTTTGTAGTTGACCTTGCAGGGAAGTGTGCAAAGGGACTACAGATGAATTGGGCACAATATCTCATCAACCAGTTAGAGATGGATTGCAGAGGTGCGCAAGACCAAGGGTATGCGTTCCACTTTAGTTGGCTACTCATACTCATTGCTTTCATTGCTTGGGAGCTGCCAGAAGGAGCCACTTTCCTGAAGATTGAACCTTTCGAACCACTAGCCACAAAGTTCTGTACGTTGTGGTACTCCAGTGACATGAACAAGCAGTGGCAGTCTAATGTTGTCTTCCACACCTACTTCAACCAACTGAAAACTACAATTCACTCTACACCGTGAATCACCCCGAACACACTTCATAGGTTTAGACCTTTGATGAAGTTTAGCGTGGATCGGCACTTCATCTACATTACAACGTGCGGTGATGAACATAAACAACAGCTCCAATCCTACTACAAGATGGCAGAGGATGACTTGGAGGAGATCACCAAGGAATGTTCAACAGACCTACTTGTTGCAGCAGACCCCACAGATATGTCCGACAAGGAAAGCCTTGAAGCTATGTTGGATACACCTAGGCCAAGGAGGACTAAGAAGGATGACGAAGTTGAAGATATCCCTAGCACATCCGTGAAGACTGCTTCGATCTCACCTGTGCAGGGAGGTGATGGTGATGAGCTAGGTAGTACAGAAGTGGAGCAAAATAGAGGCGAAGTGACTCCACCAAGAGATGAGGAGGATCCCTCCATGAAAAGAAATATGACACCACCAAAACCCTCCTTCTGAAAGAAATCTAAGGCTACCCATACCACGCTTAAAACTACCCTTACCCTGTGTGACTTTGACTTCTTAATTGCCACGCTGAATGATGTTTTACTCAAGATCACAGAAAAGAAAGAAGAAAAGTAGGAGGAGCTCTTCAACCAAATCAAAGGATAACTCAAATAAGTGCAGCATGCACTCCAATCCAACCAAGCAGTATCTACAACGCCCTTGATAAGAGAAACATTAGGAACATGCGATGAGGCCACATAGTTACACTAGATCATTGATCAAGTCAAAGCTCACCTTCGACGAGCTCAAGAAGACACAGCAAAATCCACCCAGGCTTTGATGCAAGCACAAACAACACTTCTAGAACAACATAAGGAGGAAGAACGGGAAAAGATTTCCCTAAAAGAAAAATGGGATGAGGAAAAGGCACAGATTCTATTAGAGCAACTTGAAGTCTAGGAAAGGATTCACAAAGCACTGGACTTTGTGACAGTCATAGAGGAGAAGATGGAAGACTGTCTCCCACATCAGGTGACCCAACTGGAAGAAGTAATCCAGCAACTCTAACAATGCATCACAGATCTAGAGTTCTGCATCATGCCTGAGACCCCTCAGGAAATTAGAGATCTAAGAGAGGCCACTACTCAAAGCACAGTGGGCCAGTTAAAAACCTTTGCCTTGGAATGCAAGCAACTGAGCGCTAGAAGCACCCAGACTTATGAAACCCTCGCAGAGACTCCATAATTTTAGACATTGGAGGCACAACTCCAAGAAGCCAAGCAGCATGCAGACACTCTATAGGCACAGATAAAGACTTTGACCTCGGTCAAAAGAATGAAGAGGTTCATAGAACAATGCACAACCCAACAATAGGTACATGCACTGCAAAGTAAAGTGATGGAAGTCTCCCAACAACTTCAGCTGATCGAAGAAAATGCATGCCAACTGTTTGCTAAACTTGAAAAGTAGGAAGTTGAACTTGAACAAGTTGTCATCACTACAAAATAGCACCTGGAAGGACCTCTCAATGACACAATGATCCAGGAACTTACTAAGCAAGAGGTTGTCACACTACAGCAGGTCGAAGCAACTCGAGCTAAGATCGAGGCATTCGAGGCAGAATTGAACATACCTGAGTCACTCAGGACGAGTCACGGGTGAGTGTTGGGGCCCTGTTGGCCCTTGACCAAGTTTTGAAGTATACTTGGTCATATTTGACCATTTTGGGACTACGACAACTTATAAAAAGATGGAGCGCAACGTGAAGCAAGAAAGACCTATTTTTGGGTACTTTTTAGGGTTTTTGGGTTGATGTAAAGGGAAAGGGATGTTAGCCCGTGGGTTTACCCACGTTTAGGCCCATTTTGTAATCTATAAATAGATACTTAGTAAATGTAAGTAGGAGAGACAACTTAGTGCAAATGTATATCTAAAGGCTGAGTGCTAGTAGCTGGATCTGTGTGATCGGATGTGTATTGCAAGTGCTCTGTGCATGATTGTAAGGAGATTGGAAGGCTAAGTGCAATTTGTTGTGGTTTTGTGTTGAGTACAAGGAAGAAGGATCTAGCGAGCTATGCAGATATTCTATCCTATGCGAAGTAAGGGTCATTGAAGCTCCGTGTTCTAACTACTTGACTGAGATAATATAAATAAGAAGACTTTGTGGACGTAGCCCCAGGGTGGGGGTGAACCACGGTAACTCTGTGTAATGTTCTTTGTGCTTTGACCTAAGTGTTGTTACTTTTGGCTAAGTGTTTGTTGTGATTAAGTAGATCTAGCTATTCTCTGTGCTTATGATATAAGAATGAATGTTATAGCTAATATATAATATGTTTAGTGCTTGATCTGTTGAATCTAATCTATGCTTTGTGGCTAAGTACTAAATCATCTTTAGTCTAAGTATTCACTACGATGCTCTATGCCATCTGAAAAGCACCATAAGGGTTAAATATAGATGAATGATATATGCTAAGTGCCTTGTAATAGATATAATCACATATCGGTGTCCCAGCTAAGGTTCCAGACACTTGAGTCTTGAAACCATCCCTACCTCTACCTCGGGTGAGACTTCATCTGCTTCGTAAGTGTTGTTGAAAGGGCCGGTAGTTATGGTTTTTTCGGTGTGCTCTTGAGCGTTGAACCCCGAGTCTTCCCCTGTGACAACAACCATCATCAGAGCTATCATCAATCATATCTGGAAGGACTTCCTCTTGGGAAATAGAGAGAGAAAAATTTTCATCTGTATTTGAAAAATACTCACTTTAATCCTTGATTTCTCTCTCAATCAGATCTTCACCAGACTCATCACATGAGGAACACTCTATCGTCTATAGAATGTGGAGTGCAAACATCTTACAACAGTCATAAAAAATAAGATGATCCAAGTAAATCTTCCCGTAATACGTAAAATCATCGTGAAAATCCTTCAAAGAATGGATACAAGCAAAAGGGAGAGATAGACACCATCCAAGAGCATCTTATTCTAAATAAAAATTGAACATATTGATCCAGACATCCTCATGAAATAATCCATGTTCAAGCATGGATACATGAAATTTTAATAAGTGCTCATTGATATGGTCATGCCTGCTTCCTCTGAATCTCGGAAGATAATCATCCCATTCGTTTATAGTCGACACTGGATGTGGATAACTAGATATGGATGAGAAATTGAAAGGGGAAAAATTATGAGCCAAGATAGCTGAGAGATGTGGCTCCTCCTTTTCTCCTTCATGGCTCTCCCCAGGATCAGTTTCACAATCACTATAAACAGGAACCATGGAAAAGATCTACTCTTCATTGTCTTCACTGGGATATCCGTCAAAATCTATTTGTTCTTGGTCAGTATCTGACATCACTTCTTCATCATAAGCAGGGATGCTAAGAAAATCTGTTTCAAGGATCGGAATATCCTCTGCATTTTCTTCATAAGAGAAGCAAGCGAAATATGCCTCCAATCCCTCTATTCTTGCAAACAAATATTTTACCAACTACATCAACTCCTCCGAGGTATATCCTTCATTCTCACAGCTTTCACAAGAATGAACTATGTCCTAAAAACCATCTCTATATTCCTCACAACAGCTATGACGAATTAACTCAGAGGAATAAAGATTTTGACATTGAGTATTGAAAGCTGCATGAAACTCTCAGGGAGGAGATGCTAGCAGGGGGAAAGGATCGATACCACTCATGAGCATCCCTGTCTAATGAGAGCATGGACATATTCATTAATACATCCTCATGATGTATCTCCCATTGATGCATGAGTTCATGAAACTCATGGAGATGCTCGACAGGGTTTCCATCTATGTGTTCTCTAAATATGGGCAAAAAATAATCCCATTGATCCAAAGTAGGAACAACATTTGGAAAAACATGAACAACAGAGTAATTAAAAGGAGAAAACCTCCGAGCCAAGATTTTGTCCATTTCAAACCAGTGGAGTCGCCAATCGATTTCGAAATAATGGAGTTGCCATTGGATTCTTTAATCATGGAGTTTCCAAGTGAATGATATGTAGTCTGAATGTGTCTAGTCTTTGTTCACCATCAAAGACTAGATCTAATCGTTATCGTTCTCCCAAGGAACTTTTCAATCTGAGAAAGTAGCTAAAATCCTTCTTTGAGAAATCTTTCCTTTCTGGATAATCTTCTCTGGGTTAACATCAGGTGTTTCTAGAGGCAGCTATGGAGTAGATATCGTGTGTCTGCCTTTCGGAGACACAACTAAAACAGTGGAGTCACCAAGTGCAAGTTGTAATCTTCAATGGTTCTGATATCTGATGCACCTTCAGAATCAAAAGCTCTTTGTCATTCTATCCTAGGGAAATGTCTTCAATTCATTCCCTAGCAACGACACCATAAATGTTAGCACTATAATTCACCCTTAGATTGCATGGAAGGTAATCCCAATACCCATTAGTTTGTGTGTAAATGTAAATGAGTTTTAGGTGATCAAATGGAGAGGACTCGATGATAATAACGTTCTAACTCAGAAATCTGGACTAGAATGCATAAGCAATTGAGGTCTGGAATCAACTTTAGTCAGTAAGTTGGAGTAAGGGTGAATAAAGGGAAGACTTTGGTGAGGAGAGTGTAGAGTTCTGCTATGGACATCAGGTCTTCCAGCAGCCTAAGGAGGAAAAACTTAAACGCAATATCCTCTTGAATTCAAATCTCAAAGAAACTGAAAGAAATTATAACAACACTATAATATAACATTCATCATAATACAGTCATAAAAATTCATGTGAATCAGTCAATCATGAACTCTCTCGGTATCAGAGGAAAATAATATGGAGCAAGAAAGATGACTTAGATTAAACAAGATGTCTCAAAAACAAATACATAACCAGAGAACCAGTTTTCTTCATAAAAATATTACAATAGTCGGGAGCCTAGCTCAACCATTCGACCTTAACAAAATATCAAAATTGTCTATAGATACCCAGAAATGATACAACCACCAGGAGTGTGATTAGATAAATTCCTTCAAATCCTTCAGTCGATGCTTGTTCTGTCATATTTTGTAGGTTTTCTCAATTCAGACACGAGCCATGCGCAGTCATGTTCTTTACAGGAAAAATTTCCCATAAGGAAGATTTGGATCGTCAGCGTGCCTTCATGGTTGTGCTCTGCAACACTTTACATTTATGGGGTGAGACAAGGTCTTAAATATTGCCCCCAATCTTCAATAACTACCTTCATTAGGATCAGGAGAGGTCCTGACACTCATGAATGTTTCCAGGTGGTGCCATACAAATTTTTCGAGTAAATCTTGATGTCTTGAGGCCAAGCAGATCTTCTTCTGTGACCAATACGGATGCTTTCGGTCTTTGGCATAGCTCCTCTCCATCACTCCATATACAATGTGACCTTGGGCCATGAACCTATGCAATTGTGCTATTGCGGGCACGACCAAGGGTGGTTTGAAGGAAAACCACTTTTGTCCTCACAATTCAACATGAACCACCATCCGTCCCATTCCAAAAACCATGGTTTTGATTGCGGTTCACCCTTGAAATTTTAAAAGGTGCCCACCTTTCGAATCTGCAATGGATCATGACCATTGATCTTTTGATTTGATATGAGGCTTCCTGATAAACGACCCAGCTCTGGCGCTTTATATCGATGGATCAAATCTTCCCTCTTCGAATCAACAACTGAGATTTGCTTCACGAATCGGCCTTCGAGAATTTCAATTCTCAAACCACATTTCCCTCTAAGAAAGACCTCTGGAGCTGAGGATCTAATGATGCGTGGCATTATGGATTTGGACGGTTGAGATCCACTTCAGGTCTCCGGGACTTCGGGAAAATCAAAACTCAAATATGGCTTACTTCTCCATGCACTTTTACCCGGAGCTATGGATCTGATGACACATGGCTCTGGCTGATCAATGACTCAGCTCCATTTCAGACCTTTAGGACTTTATCCCTTCGGGATTTCTAAGAAATTCTCATTTCAAATCTCCCAAAGCTCATTTCCCTGAATGCTTGGATCAACTGCTACCTGTCCCCTTTAAGATCAACGACTTGTATTCACTTTGGGGTCTTTTGTTCTAGCGCTATACTTCATGCAAGTTTTCACTCTCGAACGTCTATGAGCCGCTGATCTAGACTGTTCCCAAAATCTTTGCCGCTGAAAGATTAAAACTATATTTTGCTTATGCTTCAATATCA
Organism: Picea mariana; assembly: GCA_032191745.1. Taxonomy (NCBI): domain Eukaryota; kingdom Viridiplantae; phylum Streptophyta; class Pinopsida; order Pinales; family Pinaceae; genus Picea; species Picea mariana. The sequence goes on along the minus strand of JASDQU010012105.1, from coordinate 25,349 downwards.
AAATAGACTGTTTAAGAAAGTTGTATTTTGTGTTCATGGCTGTGACCTGCACAATCAAGGATTTGGATGAATGTTTGCAAGCTGAGAAAATAGGGAGACCAGGGTGCACAAACGAACAAGGGAAACCAGAAAATGATTTTATCAGTCGAAGGGGGGAAAACTTCAAGACTCAGCCTATGAAAAGGATAGAGACTGGAAAAAACTACAAACTTAGGTAGAAACCACAAAATCATGGGAATCTTACAAGTTCATGGGATAACATTTGGCTCCACAGGGGATGGCATGCTCCCTACGAGCTTCCAAGAACCAGTAGTTCCAGTGCCTTAGTTGTTGGGCTATGGAGTCTAGCTCAAAACTTTCACAGAAGAAAACAGGGAAATATGTACATTGCTTTACCAAAAAATGAAAACAAACACATGGGCTCTAGAAAGATCTTATTTATGTACAATCCTAGGCTAACTGATTTTTACAAAATTCTAGGTGAAAGCAAACTTCCACCATAGCCACCCAGATTGCTCAGTAATATAATTCTTCTCTTCACTGCAAATGATCCACAAAAGGTAAGGGAAGTATGATAGCAGAACAAGAACATGATTTGGAACAACAACCATACCCCTAAGTGATGATAATATGAATAACCTTGTAGGATCCAGTTCTTTTGGAAACCACAACTCCATATACAACCCCACGGGGTCACAAAATTTATTATTACAAAAGCTCAACTAGTAAGAAATTACCTCCTGCACTTCCTTGTTTCTCACCCATCGTTCGATGTTATGAGAGTGTACAGTTGGGTAGAGGAATAATGTGGGTCAATTGATCCTAGGTGATACTTTCTCATTTGCAGGTTCAAAACAGGAGATAAACTGCACCTTTAGCTCCTCCATTTCTCCTTTGTCTGCTCCAATAACATGTGCTAGCTGAGAGAAAGAAGTCTCTTCATGTATATCCATGGATGCCTCTTTCTCTCTATCATGCTTCTCTTGGTAGGAGCTTTATCTTTCATAAGATTGGTAGCCTATGCTTTCTACTTCTAAATACTCTTCAGGGGTAGGTGAGCGCATAACTATTTTATCTTGCAAAGAGAAAAGAGCAATATCTTGATTATTTTCTTCAACCATTTCTTCTTTTGAATTTGATATAGCAGATGTACTAGGGGTGGAAAATAATGCATCCATAGTTATTCCATCATCAGTGATATCATCAATCATATCTGAAAGGAATTCTTCTTGGGAAATAGAGAGAAAAATTTTCATCTGTATTTGAAAAATACCCACTTTCATCCTTGCTTTCTCTCTCAATCAGATCTTCACTGAACTCATCACACGAGGAACACTCTATCGTCTGTAGAATGTGGAGTGCAAACCTTTTACAAGAGTCATCAAAAATAAGATGAGCCAAGTAAATCTTCCCGTAATACGAATTAAAAGCATCATGAAAATCCTTCAAAAAATGGATACTAGCAGTAGGGAGAAATAGACACCATCCAAGAGCATCTTCTTCTAAAGAAAAACTGAACATCTTGATCCAGACATCCTCATGAAAGAATCCATGTTCAAGAATGAATACATGAAATTTTAATAAGTTCTCACCGGGATGGTCATGCTTGCTTCCTCTAAATTTCAGAAGATAATCATCCAATTTGTTTATAGCCGGCAATGGATGTGGATAAATAGATATGGCTGAGAAATTGAAAGGGGAAAAACATTGAGCCAAGATAGATGAGAGATGAGGCTCCTCATTTTCTCCTTCATGTCTCTCCCCAGGATCAGTTTCACAATCACTATAAATAGGAACCATGGAAAAGATCTTCTCTTCATCGTCTTCGCTGGGATATCTATCAAACGTTGTTTGTTCTTCATCAGTATCTAACATCACTTATTCATCATAAGAAGGGATCCCAAGAACATCTGTTTCAAGGACCGAAATATCCTCTACATTTTCTTCATAAGAGCAGCAAGAAAAATCTACCTCCAATCCCTCTATTCTTGCAGAATTTTTTTTTACCAGCTCCATCAACTCCTCCAAGGTATATCCTTCATTCTCATAGCTTTCACAAGAATGAACTATGTCCTGAACACCATCTCTATATTCCTCACAACAACTATGATGAATTAACTCAGAGGAATAAAACTTTTGACATTGATTACTGAAAGTTGCATGAAACTCTCTCAGGGAGGAGATGCTAGCAGGGGAAAGGATCGATACCACTCACGAGCATCCTCGTCTAATGAGAACATGAACATTTTCATTAATTCATCCTCATGATGTATCTCCCACTGATGTATGAGTTCATGAACCTCACGGAGATGCTCGACAGGGTTTTCATCTCTGTGTTCTCTAAATATGGGCAAAAAATCAACCCACTGATCCACAATAGGAACAACATTTGGAAAAACAGGAACAACAGATAAATTAAAAGGAGAAAACCTTCGAGCCAATATTTTGTCCATTTCAAACCAGTGGAGTCGCCGATCGATTTGGTAATAATGGAGTTTCCATTGGATTCTTTAATCGTGTTGTCACCAGGTGAATGATATGAAGTTTGAATGTGTCTGGTCTTTGTTCACCATCAAAGATCAGATCTGATCATTATTGTTCTCCCATAGAACTTTTCAATCTGAGAAAGCAACTAAAAGCCTTCTTCGAGAAATCTTTCCTTTCTAGATGATCTTCTCTGGGTGAAATTTAGGTGTTTCTAGAGGCAGCTATGGAGTAGACCTCGTGTGTCTACCTTTCGGAGCCACAAATGAAACAGTGGAGTCGTTAGGTGCAAGTTGCAATCTTCAATGGTTCTAATATCTGATGCACCTTTAGAATCAAAATCTCTTTGTCGTTCTATCCGAGGGAAATCTCTTCAATTCGTTCCCCGACAACGACGCTAGAAATGTTAGCACTAGAAGTCACCCTTAGTTTGCATGGAAGGTAAGCCCAGTACCCATCAGTTTGTGTGTAAATGTAAATGCATTTTAAGTGATCAAATGGAGAGGATGCAATGATAATAACGTTCTAACTCATAAATATAGACTATCATGCATAAGCAATTAAGGTATGGAATCAACTTCATTCAGTAAGTTGGAGGAATAGAGGGAATAATTTTGTGAGGAGTGTAGAGGTTTGTTGTGGACATTAGGTCTTCCAGCAGCCTAAGGAGGAAAAACTTAAATGCAAGATCCTCTTGAATTCAAATCTCAAAGAAACTGAAAGAAATTATAACAACACTATAATATAATATTCATCATAATACAGTCATAACAATCCATGTGAATCAGTCAATCATGATCTCTCTCAGTATCAGAGGAAAATAAGATGGATCAAGAAAGCTGACTTATATTAACCAAGATGTCTAAAAAACAAATACATAACCAGAGAACCAGTGTTCTTCATAAAAATATTACAATAGTCGAGAGCCTAACTCAACCATTCGACCTTAACAAAATATCAAAACTATCTATAAATACCCAGAAATGCTGCAACCACAAGGAGTGTGATCGGACCACTGCCTTCAAAGCCTTCAGTTAGTGCCTACTCTGTCAGATTGTGCGGTTTTCTCATGTCAGATGTGAGCCAGACATAGTTATGTGCTTTACAGGAAAAATTGCCCATAAGGAATCTTCATATCATTGGTGTTCCTTCATGGTTGTGCTCTGCAATGATTTCCATTTATGGGGTGAGACGAGGTCTCAACTGTCGCCCCCAATATTCAACAACTACCTTCATTGGCATCAGGATGGGGCCTGACACTAATGAATGTTTCCAGGTGGTGCCATACGAAATTTTCGAGTCAATCTCGACGTCTCGAGGCCAAACATATCTTCTTCTGTGACCAATATAGATGATTTTAGTCTTTGTCGTGGCTCCTCTCCATCGTTCCATCTTCAATGTGACCTAGGGCCATGACCCTGTGCAATTGCATAATTCCAGGCACGACCAAGGGTGGTTTGAAGGCAAACTACTTTTGTCCCCGCAATTCACCATGAATCTCCATGTGTCCCTTTTAAAAAACCACGGTTTCGATTGTGGCCTGCCCTTTAAATTTTAAAATGTGCACACCTTTCGACCCCACAATGGATTGTGACCGTTGATCTTGTGATATGAGATGAGGCTTCCTGATCAACGACCCAACTCTGGAATTTTATATCGATGGATCAAATCTTCCCTCTTCGAATCAACAACTAAGATCTTCTTCGTGAATCAGCCTTCAGGAATTTCAATTCTCAAACCACATTTCCCTTTAAGCAAAAAATCTAGAGCTGAGCATATGATGACGTGCAAAATTCTCTATTTGGACTGCCGAGATCCACTTCGGGTCTCTGGGACTTTGGGAAAATAAAAACTCAAATTTGGATTACTTCCCCATACGCTTTTACCCGAAGCTATGGATCTGATGACACATGGCTCTGGATGATCAACTACTCAGATCCATTTCAGGACTTTGGCCCTTCAGGATTTCTAAGCACTTATTATTTCAAATCTCCCAAAGCTCATTTTCCTGAAGACTTGGATCAAGTGCCACCTATCCCCTTTAAGATCAATGACTCATATTCACTTCAGGGCCTTTTGTTCTGGCGCTATACTTCATGCAAGTTTTCACTCCCGAATGTCCGTGAGCCGTTGATCTGGACTATTCTCGGAATCTTCGCCATTGAAAGATTAAAACTATATTTTTCTTATGCTTCAATATCGAAACAGACTGTTTAAGAAAGTTTCACTTTGTGTTCATGGATGTGACCTGCACGATCAAGGATTTGGACGACTGGATGCAAGCTAAGAAAATAGGAATACCATGGCGCACAAATGAACAAGGGAAAACATAAAATGATTTTATTGGCCGAAGGGGGAAAAACTTCAAGACTCGACCTGGGAAAACGATAGAGACAGGGCAAAACTACAGACTTAGGTAGAAACAACAAACCCACAGGACTTTGATAAGTTCATGTGATAATAGGTCGTATGCGTTGGATATATACTATTGAGTTGAGAAAAGGTATAAATATTCTACTGATTACTATGGTTTATGATATATTCTTGATTGACTTTTCTATTAATTCGAAGTAATTAGGAAAGAAAATGATTAAAAGATCATGAAATGAGTGATATTAGATATTTTCTGAACTTTGGTTTGAATTGTTTTGATTTTATTGCAGAAATGGATGATTGTTGTTAACTCAAGACAGTGAAGAAGATCATGAATATGCATAGGCCATTAAATATCAAAGGAATCAGGCATAAAACAATTGAAAGGAAGATTGCCTTTTATTTTGCAATCTTCATAAATAGTAAAAGCAATCCTGAGGATCTCTCGATCCTCATGATAAGTTAATTTACTTATTTCATTGTAATATATAAAGGATAGTGAACTAGAGAGATATCTAAGAAATTTATCCAAGCATTTGGATCTCTTAATTGTCGACATTCTGTACAAGCAATCCCATTGTAAATGATTTACCAGTTATGGAATTAATGAAATATTCAAGTGTTTTGATCATCTTTGTGTACTGAGTTTTTCGTAGCAGTACCTTCTAAAGACCGTGGGCCCAATCAGAAGGAGTTATTGTCTCATCTGTAATTGTATCGATTATGTTTTAGTCCTGTGATTTGAATTTCCTTGCAACAGTTAAGATAAATTTGTGAGTGTGTTGATTCTTTCATGAATTGGTTATGTTGTTCATTTGCAGAAAATAGATGTTACATTTCAAGATTGTTGATTGTTGTTCCATTTCCAATTGTTGTAGATTAAATTCGCGTTTATTGTTCTTTTTGCATACACTGTTCCTTTTATCAAATTCGCAGTTGTCGTTCCTTTTGTTGCAATTGTTGTTCCCTTTGCAGGTAGTGTCATTCATTTGAACATAACAACTATCGTTCCCTTTGTTGTGATTGTTTTTCCCTTTGCAGGTAGTGTCATTCATTGAAAAAAACAACTGTGTCCCCTTTGTTGTGATTGTCATTCCCTTTGTTGCGATTGTTGTTCCCTTTATGGGTAATGTCGTTCATTTGAATGTAACAACTGTCATTCCCTTTGTCGCGATTGTCGTTCCTTTTTTTTTGGGTAGCATTGTTCAGTCAAAAGAAACAACTTCTATTCCTTTTTGTGGTTGTTCCTATTGTTGTTCCTTTCCCTTGAAAGTCACGATTTTTTTACGAACAACACGTGTTGTTTTTGTGGCTACTCCTGATACGTTTAGCCACTCATTTGGGTATGAACTTCACTAACTAATTTTCAACAACATCACTTCTAATTGTTATAGTAATGATTTGTCATTTTATTTTTGTGGACTATCTAGCATACCTTATCAAATTGTTTTTGGATTGATTTTTCCGAATTATATTAATATTGTTCATAATCCTTAACCACCATAATTCGTTTCTTTCCCCTATATATATACATATACTTGAATGGTAATTTGCCTCTACATCATAATAAGGAGTCTAAGGCACATTTTTACTTGGTATTGTTACACTTCTTATGCCATCCCACACTCTTAAGGAGTAGATGAGCCTCCCTTAATAGAGCCTTAAAAAAAAAAGGGAAATAATAATTAAATACAAATAAAGAAAATAAACTTCTCCCACAAAGGATAGGGGGTCTCATCATGAGCCAACCCACCACGATCATAAGGGAATAACATAAGTGACATTACCACTATGGCTACCACACCAGGGCAATGACCTTTGGCATTTAGTGTCAAAGAAAAAGAGGTCTCATCACGAGCCGACTTGTTCACTTAGGTTGTGATCTAGTGAGTGGCATTGTCATTATTTGGCTACCAAACCAAGATAGTGGTATTTTTGGGAAAAGACGATTCAAAATTTTTATTGAGGATACAGGCTCATCTATGGGTTAAAAGGAAATCATGTTGAGGCTATGGACGCCTGCTGGCAGCAGTGGCTCTGCCTATGGTATAGGATTTTATCTTAAATACGCTAAGTTTTTTTTGTGTTCCTAGACTTCCTTTCTTAAAGAAAGAGGCTATCATTCTGGTTATATTCAACACAAGGGAAAGTAACAAAGTTATGATATGTGGAATATTTATAAAATGTGAACAAATTTAGACTACTTGGAATATTTTTCCTTAAACATATTTGAACATGGGTATTTGAACTTGTACTTCCCACAAAAGGTGTGATTATCATCCATGATTACCATTAAAGTGCTTTGAAAGTTATTAATGATTGTTCTCCCAGTGGGGGCAACGTAGTAATTACCCCTCACTTGAACTAACCGCCATCATTACACTCGCACATATCGACGGCTGAGGTCAACCTTTTGATTTATCAGGGGACGGATATTCTGCACGTTTATCAATAGATCATAATGAGTACAATTAATGGGAAAAATAATATTTCTATATACATTTGTTGTTATGAAATTTTTACCATTTCTAGTAATATTTTCTCACGAGATGGTCTAACTAAGTTTGCAGTTGGGAATGATAGTTGTGATGACTTATTTACGGAAGACATGGGTGACCGAAGCATCCGCTGCAATCCCACATTGCTGCAAGTAACTGACCAAGCAAGGGAAATTATACATCGTCTGAGGTGGATAAAATAATTCAAGAGATTGCAGGGATTCGACATAAATGTCATGCTAGAATTTTTTCAAAACTTACATAGGGGAGTCTCAGTAATTCGAGGCATATGCATTCTGGTTACTGATGCAATTATATCTAAAGTAATAGTCCTCCCAAATGAAGGAACACAATGGACCAAGAAATACACAGCACTCAAGGAGGCTGTGGAGTCCTTCGTGGAAACAGGAGAAGAATTCGACAAAAAGGGGAAAGGACTCAACCGACCCACTGCTCTTAGCGAACCATGGGGGGAGCTAGCAGGCGTGATACAGATATATATCACATGTGACGGGTGATATGACGTGGTCATACCATGCCACCTCAAACTGTTGGCAGCACTAAAACAAAGGTCAGTGATAAATTTACCATTCTTTTTGAATTCCATGCTACATGAAGTCGTCGGAAGGACCCATAAGGCCAAGGACCTTGCCAATATAATTAGTCACCATGGGTTAGTAAAAATGATAGTAAACATGGCCTTAAACCATACACAAATAACTTGGGGGGACTTAATTGAGCCCAATAGGCCCCTACAAATTGAGAAACCTGAAGTCCACCATGAAATTCCCCCAAAGGGGAAAAATTGAGAAACCTGAATTCCACCATGGAATTGAGGCAGCCCAGACAGAAGGGCATAATGCCCAAATTGAAATTCCAGTATCCCAACGTAAAATAGAAGTAGACTTCATTCAGTTGGCAGAAACTCAAAGCATACAGGCACGAACATCAAAGAAGAAGAGACAGAGAACAATTTATGTTCCTGAAACCTCCACTATAAAAAGAAGAAGGGGTAAAAAGACAGTACAACCTGAAAGCACTCATGAAACGGTATAGATAGAACATCCATCACATGAAAGTCCTACAGAACAACATAATGATTTCTTTAGAAGTTATGAAGAAGAGATGGCCCAAGTATTGGGAAATTTAGGGATACCTCTTACTGAAGATTCAGACAGGCCCAGAGAACCCCAAGCTCCAATTTCTTCTCATTCAAACCATGCCCTTGATCTTCCTGATATGGATATGCCATCTCCTGAAGGAACAAAACAGTCAGAACCTCACATTGAGGTAAACAACCCTTTAGAACAATCAGAGCACCCAAAAGACACAGGGAAGCAGTTACCAATTGATCAAGCTGGGGAAGACCTTGAAATTCCCCATAGACAGGAAGAAACAACAGGAAAAGGCAACAAAAGAATCAGAAAATTAGAGCATGAAAACAATATATTGAGGAAAAGGGTTAAGAAAATAAAAGTATTAAAACAAAAAGTTGGTATATTCAAAGAAACAATTAAACAAATTAGGGAGAATTTGGAACAGGCCGACAAAGCCCATAAGAAGAAGAAATCTAAGAGGGCTAGAGTACAGGGGAGAAATCCACTTCTTAGAAGGACAGTTCACACCAATTCTGTTGGAACACAAACATAATTGCATGCTCCTTTAGCATCAGTTGAAATAGAAACTCAGACAGAGGTTCCAACAATGGAAGAAACAATTGTTCAGATTGAAGGAATTTTTCCTACAAATTTTCCTGCTCCTTTGGAAACAATTGAAAAAGAAACATAGACAGATGCTCCAACAACAGAAGAGGAATTTTTTTAGACTGAAGAATCATTCCATTCCCCTGAACAAAATGCCATTATTGGTAGGTTGGAAGCAAAACTGGTACAATCCCAACAAACCCTAACTCAATGCAGAAGTGAAATGATAACAGTGTCAGAACATCATAAAGTTGTCAGACAACTTCAATCCATGTCAGCGACAGTGAATGAAACCTTTGTTGAGCTCAATAGAGATAAAGAAAAGGTGAAAAAGGTACAGGGCCAACTTGATGGAGCCTTGGAGTAGATCAAAGAAAATTGCTCTGTTTATTCTGATATAGTAGCTTGCAGAGCCCCTGCTACTAATTACACCTTATTTCTATTAGAACGTTATATGTTGCTAAGAGTGAAAGCTATTAGAGAAGGAAAATATTTTGAGTTTACCACTGTTTATAATTTTGTTTCATGTTTTAAAGAACAAGAGGATGGAGTAAAATACTTTATGTGTGAACTATACATTCACAACTTCATCCTAGGAGAAAACAGAAAAGAGAACCCCAATCCTTTCACTGGGGACATATAGTTTCAGGAATTCTTGTCTTTTTCCAAAAACCAAACCAGGTGGGCTAAATCACATAAGGTTTTCATGAAGAGAGAGAATAGACTAGACCTATGGATCAGAAGGGAACCCCCTAAATCCTTGGCTACCATTATGCAACATAGAACATTCATGAAGAGGGCGAAGGTTGTGGAATCTTTGGCTCCCATCCATAGACATGTTGTACATTTAGGTCTACCGTATTTCAGAGAGATTAAAGAAGAAGCCCTTTCTACTGCCAAATTAAGATGGGATGTCTCTTCAAATAATGTCAAGAGCAGGGAACCATTTCGTTTCAGAAATTCTCATGTAGCGACTTTCAGGTTAGAGAGATATGCCAGAATGATCCTGGATGAAGGGCCTCCCTGGATTGGATGCAGGTACAGTCCTCCCATTATTTGGTATCCTCTAGAGGGTTATCAGAGTGACTATGAAATTCGTAAGAAAAGGGAAGATGTTTCTTTCGAATATCTTAAAGGTAAGCATGGGTTCTGAAGACCTGGAGAAGAGACCTCTCCTCCTTTCAGTATCACTGCTTTACATGTAAACTTGTTGGTTGCATGAGTACATGCAAAAAGGTAAGTTGAGGGGTATGTTGAGTTGAGAAAAAGGTATAAATATTCTCCTTATTACTATGGCTTATGATATATTCTTGATTTAATTTTCTATTAATTCGAAGTAATTAGGAAAGAAACTGATTAAAAAGTCTTTAGAAATATTATTGAGTGATATTAGATATTTTCTAAATTTTGGTTTGAATTTTTTTTATTTTATTGCAGAAATGGATGGTTGTTGTTAATTCAAGACAATTAAGAAGATCATGAATATGCATAGGCCATTAAGGATCGAAGGAATCAGGCATAAAACGGTTGAAAGGAAGATTGACTTTTATTTTACAATCTTCGTAAATAGTAAAAGCAATCCTGGGGATCTCTCGATCCTCGTGCTTAATTTACTTATTTCATTGTAATATATAAAGGATAGTGAACAATAGAGAGAGATCTAAGAAATTTATCCAAGCATTCAAATCTCTTAATTGTCGACATTATGTACAAGCAATCCCATTGTAAATGATTTACCAGTTATGGAATTAATTAAAGCTTCAAGTGTTTTGATCATCTTTGCGTACTGAGTTTTTCATAGCAGTACCTTCTGAAGACCATGGGCCCAGTCGGAAGAAGTTACTCTCTCATATGTAATTGTATCAATTCTTTTTTAGTTCTGTGATTTGAATTTCCTTGCAACAGTTAAGATAAATTTGTGAGTGTGTTGATTCTTTCATGAATTGGTTATGTTGTTCATTTGTAGAAAATATATGTTACATTTGAAGATTGTTGATTGTTGTTCCATTTCCAATTGTTCTAGATTTATCATGTGTGAACTCTTTTCAATTAAATTTGTGTTTATTGTTCTTTTCTCATACACTGTTCCTTTTATCAAATTCACATTTGTTGTTCGTTTCATTTAATTCCCATTTTTTGTTCCTTCTTAAATATGCAGTAGATCGCCCCCGGGGGGCAGCTCAATTGGAAAGTGCCGTGAAAATGAAGTTCCATGAGGTTTCGAGTTAAACTCCCCCCGACT
>JASDQU010012104.1:188015-202397 GCA_032191745.1 Picea mariana | reverse complement strand
GTAGACCATGTGCCAATATTGGGTAGATGGAGTCAATAGCTTCAAATAGGCAAAAAGGTTCCCGAGAACAGGGTATCGAAGGGGAAAGAGACTTTGTTTTTTACCTTTGAAAATATTTTCAAACTCAGATACTCTATTTAAACTTAGTCATAGTCCCTTTCAATACTTTCCCCTTCCCGCTACTAATTTCAGGTCTGCCTTAAGACAATCAAAACAGTTCTAGGAGACCCAACAAATCTTGTGGCTATCAACTTGCATCAAAAGAAGAAGATTATATGTTTTTAATTAGGAAGCCCCGTCTGAACATGGGATGTAGATTAGGTTTTTAAAAATAATTGGTTACCAAAGTAGAGTGATATTCATGTATAACAACCTTACAGATATCTCAGATATTGCTTCATTGCCAGTGAGCCTGTTCAGTACCTCGGTGAAGCTATCTGGCCCCTTTTATTGAATTTCCTTTCACCACTTCGGAATATATTTGTGCATTTAAATGCTGAGATGAGGGCAATCATTTATGAATTTCCTTTCATCGTCTCTTGGACTAGATGGGGGCAATCATTTCTGAATTTCCTTTCACCACCTGTCTTATAATTTTATTTTTTTAGAGCGTGAAGATGGGGGCAATCAGTTTGTATCAGGGCTGATATCTGTGTAATATTTTGCATTACAGGTCTGTCAACTTACTTTGATTACTCGGTACCAACCTTCCCTTAACCTTCACAACACCTTCGTTCTCAGGGAAAAAAGGGAAAATAACTTTCTTAGGGAATTCTTTTTTAGCAAGCCTCAATCCTCCGAAATTGTTGAAAAACCTAGGAAAGTTAGGATCACTTTAAGTGTCCCTTCATTTAGTAGGGGACCGAGGAGTTGTAAAGACCCGCTTTCTTTCCACAATCTGCTTTGAATCTTACGAGTTTGAAATGAAATCTCTTATCCCTTCGTATGCGACACGGAAAGATAATGACTTTTTTTAAAAGGTAAACCCGAAGACAGAAAAGGGTGACAGATAGTGACTTACAGACTGAAAAACAGAAGTCAAAAATTCAAAACTGACTCTTGTAAATCTTGTTTGGGGGCACTTTACTTTGACTGACTGCTTTAATTTGAGTGAATCATTTAATTTGTTTTATTCTTTTGTAAAAGATTAAACAAGGAAACAACTCTGTTATTTATTAGTTTGGATGATATTGCTATCTAAATGAGGTTACCTCGGTTTTCTTTAATAGTCCTTTAGAACATGTCTTTTAGGAAATCTCATCTTTACCTTATCGTTTCATTTTATTTGCACAATATAAAAAATCATGGGTATCACCTGTTTAAGATGATTTATTTCTGACACCAACTTTCAGTTTATTTCTCCTGCTTGTTTTGTGTGCAGCTAGAATCCTGTAAGAGGCAAATACGAGGGTTGTCAGGGCTATCTGAAAGGTGTCCAAAATTCGCAAAAGAAGATCGACATGACAAAACGAAATGGAAAATATATATACACAGGTAAAAATTCTATATATGAATATATAAATCTAAAATATATAAATTTTTTTTTTTAGGCGACAGTTTATATCATATAATGCTTCAGACAACGCCCGTTGACAGGGGCGTTGAAGATTTCACTGTCTAGATTTTCCAGTAGGAAAGAATTTTTTCCTTCGCGAGTCGAGACTCTGAATGGCCCATACCAGAGGTGATTGAATTTACCATGTTTCACTGCTTCTTCCTTCCTTGCATCCCACCTTAGTACTAAATCACCTGGGAGGAAATCTCTGTCCTTTGCCCTACGGTCGAATAGTGCCTTCATGTCATCTTGATACTTCTGCATCTTTTCATCTACTTCGACCCTGTGTTGTTGAACCTCGATTAACTGGTTTATCCTCCTAGTGACATGATTAGGTTCCTCTTTCTAATCTTGCCACAATTTCATCACAGGGAGTGCTAAATTTATTGGTAACACTGCATCTGTCCCATATACCATTTAAAAAGGAGACATGCCAATAGAATTTTTAGTGCCTATGTGATTCATCCACAAAGCATACTTTAAATGTTCATGCCAAGACTTTTTGCTTTCATCCAAAACTTTCTTAATTATATTGATCAGGGTCTTGTTAGACGACTCAACCAGTCCATTTCCTTGGGGGTAGTATGTTGTAGAATGGCGAAGGATGATATTATACTTTTGGCAAAAGCTGATCATAGCCATAGACTTGAAAGCTTGGGCATTATCCGTGACTATCTTTTGGGGGCAGCCAAATCTTGACAGGATATTGTCTTCTAAGAACTTTATTACCACCGAGTCAGTTGCCCTCTTAGTCAGAATAGCTTCCACCCATTTAGTAAAGTAGTCTGTGGCAGTTAAGATCCACTTGTGTTGGGCACTAGAATGTGAATTAACTTCTCCTATGAAATATAGCCCCCATTGTTGAAAAGGGGCTTCAGTTTTGACCAGAACTAAAGGTAGCACTGGGAGTTTTTGTTTACCTGCAAATAGCTAACAAGGGTTACAGGCTCGGACTTTGGCGTTAACATCTGAAAAGAGTTTTGGCTAGTAATACCCAGCCCTTAGAATTTTGTAAGCTATGGCCCTCCAAGGGTGATTCCCTCCACAAACTCCTTCATGAAATTCACTTATAACCCTTTCTGTTTCTGATTCGACTAAGTAGACCAATAAGAAACCGAGCGGATCTTTCCAATATAGTTGATTTTCGACGATACAATATTTAACCGCATGAAGCTTTAAAGTCTTGGCTTTTGATGGTGATAGTTCCTTCGGGCATTTTAGATTCAGTAGGTAGGATAATATGTTTCGGTACCATTCTGATAATGAAAACTTCTCCTCGATCTTAATTGTACTTGTTGGTTCATCCAACTCACTTACGTTCATATTTTCCTCGTATCCCTGCAGGCAGTTTATATCCAGAGCTCTGAGATTTGATTTATCCAAAAGCTTGGCCATGCCTTGTCCTTTTATTAATTTAGTAGGTTTGATTTCTAGGTCAAATTCTTGAATCTTGGCCAGCGATCGTCCTCTTTTCCCGTCACTATCTGGTTGTACCAAAATATCTTTCATAGAACTGGTTGGTACGTATGCAATGATCTTGGAATGCAACACATATGTTCTAAATGCCTTCAGTGCTTTTACCATGGCGCACGCTTGTTTTTCTATTATATCGTATTTAAGTTTTGCGTCTCTGAGGCTCTTGCTGAAAAAGGCAATAGGCTGTTCGAAACCCTCTTCGTTCTTTTGGAGGAGCACCACAACAATCGTGTGTTCGGAGGCAAATTAAAAAATAAGAAAGTCTTTCAGATAATCGGGACTCGCCAATACAGGTGCCTCGGCTATTACTTTCTTAATATGTGTGAACGACGCTTTCACTTCTGTTGTCCACTTTACTTCGCTGTTCTTTTTCAGCATATCTGTGATCAATTTTACAATTTCAACGAAATTCGGGACAAATCTTCGTAAAAAAAATATTTTTCCTAAGAAAGATTGAATTTATTTTACATTTCTGGGAATTTTTATAGTATCTATTACTTCAACCCTCTTAGGATCAATCTTAATTCCATCCTTAGATACAATATGACCTAGTAATTTACCCTCTTGCATGGCGAAGTGTGATTTCTTGGGGTTTAAGGATAGACCAAACCTGCGACACTTTTCGAATGTTTGTTTAGGATGTACCAGATGTTCTTCATCGGATTTGGAGAAGACGGTTAAATCATTGAGATAGATGACTATGAACTTATCCCTCTCTCTGATGAAAGCGATGTCCATAGCGCGTTGGAACGTGGCTCTTGCATTCATCAAACCGAAAGGCATCTTATCATACATGAACGTACCCCAAGGAGTAGTAAAAGCTATTTTTTCTTTATCTTGTTCATTCATGGCAATTTGATTATATCCAGATAAACCGTCAATCATAGATATTCTATTCGCCCCAACTACCATTTCTAGTACATGATCCATTTTAAGTAGTGGATAGTTTTCTTTAACAGATGACTTATTTAAATTTCTGAAATCTACGCACAGTCTAATTTCTCCACTCTTTTTTCGGACCGGGACTAGATTCGACACCCAGTCATAATATCTCAGAGGTACTATAATTTTTTCCTCCAAAAGTTTCTTTACTTCTCTCTCGACCACAGGTAATAAAATAGGGTTGATCTGCCTAAGCTTTTGTCTAAAAGGTTTGACCCCAAGTTTTAAAGGTATCTTGTGATCGATCACGGTAATGTCGTAAGTTCTTAACTCGTCATAAGACCAGGCGAAAACGTCCTTAAAATGTCTGAGTAGGTCCTTATATTTGTCTTTTATTTCAGGGGGAAGAAGTTTAGATATTTTAACCATCCTGGACACTTCTTTGGTTCCTATGTCACAGTCCTCAACCTCTTATGGTTGGGGTTGTAAGGTGGATTTTACAGGTATGTCGTTTTGATCAAACAGTCTTTCCAGAGGGATTAGTCCTTTCGAAATCTGGTTGTTTTTTAGGATCAACATACAATGATTTGCGATTTTGTCTTGGAAAGCTTGAGGATCCTCCCCTTCTTGCATGATCCATATCTGGTCATTTTGATTTTCTTGGTCTGCATGAGTTTTGGAAAATTCACCTACTACTTCAAGAAACTTCTTAATTTGTTCGTCATCCTCAAAAACCTGCCAGTGCTGGATATTATCTGGTGTAGATTGTTTGTGTCTTATCTTTATGTGATACTTCAATTTAAAGGTTGTAGGAGGAGTGAAGGTTGAAGCCGCTTTAGCTAATGCATCAGCATGTGATTTCTCAGCACGTGGGATGAAGTGGACATTTACAGATGAGAAAAAGTTTTCCATCAAATCCCAGGCACAATTCCTGTATGATCTTAATCTGGGATGCTTGGCTTGGTACTATCGATTTATTTGTTTGACTATTAACTCTGCATCTCCGTATACCTCTAGGTTATTTATTTTTAGCTTCCTAGCAACCTCTAATCCTAAGACCAACGCTTCATATTCACATACGTTGTTAGTATAATCTATATCCCATTGTAGTTTGTAAGAAAAAGGAACAACGAACTTTCCTTCAAAAGCCACTAAAAGCAATCTTGCACCAGCCCCTTCACAAGATGAGGCATCGTCAAAAAACATTTTCTAGATACCGGTGCTACACATATCCTCAGTCATGTAACCTAAATCTTCCTGTTCTATATCGTTTTCTTCTGGACAACCACCTAAACCATCATCAAAAGATAAGATACAATTTCCTAAATCTTGATCTGCAATGTAAATAATGAAATTGTTCAGATTTTGAGTGCCGCTTACTGTATATGCTAACCTCGTCTCTCTGTACAACCGTGTAAATTGCCCACCAAACATAGGAATTGTGGCGAACGTCATATCTAGTTGAAAAGAACCCCCCAGCTTGGCTCCCCATGACCTAGACAACAGTAAGCCATACTTAGGGGGAATATCAGCAATACCCACATCCATCAAGATACTCTTAACTGGGACCTGTGCCAGGGTAACTACTAAATCCTTTATCATTCCCATACACTTAACCCTTCTTGAGTCAAACTGTAAGGTCTGGTGATCTGGAGACCCAACTTGTCCATAATAATTTTAGGCATCACATTATGGGAGGCTCCAGAGTCTAACATGCAATTATGTAGCAGTTGGTCGTATACATTTAAGGTGATATAAAAGGGAGCAACAATGTCTTTGGCCCCTTCAAAATGTGGACCGAAAGCGATGTTGGGTTTATCATCTTCCAGGTTTAAAACGTCAGACTGGCTTTCTAGCTCTAAGACACCTATCACTTTCATAATCTGCTTCCGATAAACTGGGTTTTTTGCTAATTCTACCAGAGGGATTGGTATCTTAATTTTATTCATCTTGTTTTCAAAACTGAAAACTCCACTCACCTTGTCTGTTTCCTTAGTTGGGACTTTTGAATCCTTCCTTTCCAACTTATTCATCTAGACCTCTTTATTACTCATGGTCTTGGTTGAAGGCGTAATTTTATTAGCTGTTTCGGTTCCTTGTGCTTGGGTCTCAAATTTTTCCACTTCAGACTCTTGTGTTCTTACTACTTTCGCTTTACTATTAGGTAATAAGGTTCCTTCCGGAGTAGGCTCATAAGTTTGACCTTTTGGGAGGATTTTTCTAGGTTGAGTAGTTGAAATGGGCTTACTCTTAGATCTCAAGTTATACTTAGGTTGGACCTCGGCCATTATCATTTCAGTTTCTTGTTGAGATCCACAAAGGTTAGTATGATCTCTTTCTTCACCCTTAACCAAAGGTTGTTGAGTGTTTAGAGATTTTTCATAATCTTCTCTAGTAAAAAACAGTTGTGTATAGTCATCACCGAAGTTCGTGACATCATTATCCGAATCTCCGAAATCTTGGAGATCATTCGCTCCTATAAAATTTTCGTTCTTTAGGGGAGCTTGTATTTTTTTATCTTCATTTTTTATCTGTCTTTGCTGGTTCGGGGGGTTGGGGTTCCTCTTGAAATCCTTTTTGGTGAAAGAATCAGCTTTGGCCTGTTCTAGCTCCATTCTAGATATTTTATTAGACAGTTCCTTAATTACCCTAGCCATATCGTCTACTTTGTCATATGTGGATCTATTAGATCCTGATGACCCTGCTTGTTCTCTAAAGTGTTTAGTTTCTCGGTTTTCCGTTTCTACTTTAACTTTAAGCTTACTAGAAGCCATCATATTCAACTCAATTTCTACAACATCATCTTGCATTCGGTTTAGAGTGGCTCCCCTTCTTTCTCGCAAAAGTAGTGCAAAATCCGGTTCGAAATCCCCTGCAAAAGTTACTTTGGCCGCAGGTTGGGACGGTTTAACCTTGACTGGGATTTTGTTATATAGCTTGTTGAACCTTTGAATAAACTCCATAACCATTTCTGAATTCTTTTTTCTTAAAGACCCAAATTCTGTTAAAAAATATAGGTGGTCCTTTCTTTCACCCCATTGTCTAAGGAAAGCATCTTCCAAGGCGTCGTAAGACAAGATAGATGTTGCAGGTAGACTTCGAAACCAAGTTTTGACCTAGCCTTCGAAGGTTTGGACAAGAAGCCTCGAATATACGTCCTCATGTTCGATACCTAGGATGTCTGCGAATTGATCGAAGAAATTAATGTGTTCAACTGTGGTCAAATCTCCTTCCCTAGTGAATTTCGGCAAATTTTTTATATAATTTTCGAGAAGTTCATGCAGAGGAATGGGCAATACCAAGGGAGCATATCTTGCTACCACTTTCACAAACACTCTGGGATGTGGGGTAGGCCGTTGGCCTCCAGCTCCTCCTCCAAGAGCTCCTCTAGCTCCTCCTTCAGGAGCTCCTCCCCCTCGTCCTCTGATAACCCCTCCACCTCCTCCTCCGACAGCTGCCATCATTATTAGTGGAAAGTTGTAAAGGGGGTTTTGAAAGACTAAAAGTGAATCTTTACTTTCTTCATGGGGTGAAAAATCCAAGGAAGACTGCTAAGGGATGTGAGGGCTTGGCTCTTCGGACTTGCAAGAGATGTAATCAAGGGAACCAACGGGTGTGGAAGCTAGATGTGTGAAATATTATTTGAGACTGTGTGGGGTCGCGAAATTCAACTGAATGGTTGATATATCGGCAATATATAAATTTTCTGCAGGGCTTTTTCCTTTATGTTTTGTAGGTTATCAGAGTAGTTTCACTTCTAACTTAGGAGTGATTCAATGTTAGATCCTTAGTGTCGAAGAGAGGGCTACGTGAAGTCGAAGGTTCAGAAGAAATTTTGGTTTTCAGTTGCAGGTATTTAGGCTGATAGACTGCAGGGGTCGTCTTAAGAGATCCTCTCGTCTTTAAAATTTTCTCAGGGTCGGTAACGGGTGTAGTTTGTTTACCATCCGGGTTTTATCTTGTATTCCTTCGTCCGGATGCCAGCTTATTAATTGTGGATTCGCCAAGTGAAAGATTGGAAAGCCTTTAAGAGGTGTGCACTCTTTGTTCACTATCAAAGGGTGGCACTTTCAATGAAATAAATGTCGTTTTCCCAGGGAAAAGGATTTCGTAACTTCGCTCCTCGGCAACAGCACCAAAAAGATGTTGTTCCAGAGTCTGTAATCAAGGCTTAGAAGTATAGTGTCTGGGCATTCGAAAGTGAGTAAAGGGTAGAGAAAATAGAAACGTCAACCTTCGGCAAGGGAAACTAGGGATGATTTCTGTGTTGGAATTATCTAGCTTCTAACTGTTCCTGGACATTTATATCTCATTCAATCGCTGCCCATGATCATTCACGTTCAACCCAGGTAGTCGTTGTTTTAAGGATAGTATCAAAAAGGTTTAAGGCAATATGTGTTTGATCTGATAGTCCGAGTTCGATATTAGGTTGTCTTGATACAGGGAAAGTCATGGAGAAACAGTAAAATAAGAAAAACTCAAAGGGAATTTGAATGCTGTCTCAATTCGGTCATATAAAAGAGAGTTTATAGTTTCGGGAATGAAAAAGGGGTGCAAATCAAAGGCTCTTTCCCGTAACTGGGTTATATTTTAATAAAATGTATGAGGTGGGAAAAAACATTAAGCTGTCTATCGAGTAAGTCTCCTATCAAGGGAGAATCTCACGTATAAACAGAAGAAGAAAAATGTAAAGAAATAACTCGATCAAGCATAATATATATAAAGAATTCTAAAAATGTTGACTGGTCTTATACCTGATGATAGCTGGTACAGAGGAAAAACAGTAAACAATATATAAAACCAAAATTCATTCACTATAGTAGAGGTTGTACTAAATTATAGTGAAGCATTAATCAGATACAAATATGAAATGAAACGAAATATGAGATAGAAGAAAACAAACTCATAACACAGTCGTGACGGAATTGAGAATCTTCAGATTTGCTTTATATTAACTCTCAAAATGTAAAACCTCTATTACATTTGACACAAAAAGGTCCAGCCCTGTTCCTTTCTTTCTATGGTATATTTATACAGTTTTACAATAAGATGGAATCTCAATCGTTGCAAAATTTTTAGTTACGATAGGGAGGAGAGCAATCATTCCATTTCTTCCTCTCTGTCTTTATTTGGTGCCAGAAGCTTGTCCTCACGCATGCTCGGTACAGGTGACACATCTTTCAACCAGTCGAGATATCAGCCTTGACGGTTCTGCTTGACAATTGGCTTCAAAAGAGTAACAATCTCGGGCTAATTGTGGTAACCTTTCTTCCATCTGTCTGTCTATGATGTCTATGGCGCACAATTGCAAACTTGGTTTAATCATACATTTATCTATTTGGACTATGTCTGCCATATTCACTTGTGAGATCTCGGCCGAATCTCTTTCCTCTTTTTCCTTTAAATCAAGTGATATTTTCATCATATTCATTTGAATCAATGTCTCGGCATTACCTTCGTTATCAATTCCTAACAAATTACCGTCTATAGAACTAAAAGCCTCTTATAAGGATTTTGTTACTCTCTTGGCTTGCAGCTTACCTTCTAAGATGCTGTGCTCCCATTCCTTTAATATAATATTTCCTCTGGTATGCTCTGAAATTGGAAACCTGGGAGTGCTTACCGATTCCCTACTATTTGTAGCTATCACAGCCTCTTGAAAAGCAACCCGGGCTGCTCCAGCTTCTCTTTCTCTAACAGATAAATTTTCCAAAACTTGATTAACCAATAAGCAATTGTCCCGAATCACTTCTACCTTGGCAAGTAAATTTCGCTGGGCCGTAGAAACTCTACTCTGAATCTCCATTGCCTGGGACTGGAACATCCCGATATTTATAACTTTGCTTT
The DNA here is from genome assembly GCA_032191745.1 of Picea mariana. Taxonomy (NCBI): domain Eukaryota; kingdom Viridiplantae; phylum Streptophyta; class Pinopsida; order Pinales; family Pinaceae; genus Picea; species Picea mariana. Next base: position 192,637 of record JASDQU010012104.1, on the reverse strand, counting down.
CGGTGATTTCCACTTTAGCCTGTAGCTATTCGATCAAGTCTTTTTGTTGGCTCTCTTGTATCTAACCATTTCGAACCACCAGCTCTACTTGTTTGAGATTAGTCTTGAGCAGCTCTATCTCACTTTTATCTGCCAACCTTGCTTTCTCTATCCCTACACTCGCCTGGTCTTTGGTAGCCTCCGCTGCTGTGGCTAGTCTGCCTTCTAGGGTTTTGATGAGACGATTTTTTCGTTTTAGTTGGTTTTTCAAAACCCCGACTAAAAATTGATTCGCTGTGGCATATGCCCCTAATGTCCAAGCTATTTCCATCATGAACTGTTAATTCTTCTTGTCTTTCCCATCAGCCAATACTTTGCATTTCTTTGCTGTCAATTCCCCTTCCTCGTAGAATTCTCTCTTTACCACTGCCTTTCTCTTCTTATCAAATAAGAACTCATTTGGAGGGAGCTCTTCCACCCTTATAGGCCTCAATTCTTCATTTAAGATCCACCCTATGTCAATATTTCTCTGAGTTGACTGCAAGGGAGTAATGGATGCGATAGGATCTTTGATTTGCTTCACTGATTGCCCCAGAGTAGTAACAGGAGTCTTCTTCGACGGGTCAGGAGTCTTTATCTATGCTTTCAGACTCTTAGTTTTCTCTTCCCCATCCTGGTGTTTCTCTTGACTAGGAGTCGCATCTTTGGAGTTTTCGGCATCTTTTTGTTTCACCTCCGCTGTACTTGGATTCTCACCCCGTAATACTGTGAGAAGACAACTGCGTCGATGTTCTTGGAATTTCAGAACATCGGCCCTCTCTTTAGGTGCCAAGGTTTGTATCTGAGCTAAAATCTCGGCATAAGATATTGCACCTCAAAAAATGTCATCCGAAGGCGAATTTTCTTGTTCAAATCTCTTGAGTCCGTAACTGGTCAAATGATTACTCACAAACCTTTGCGGATCGTGCTTGTTGAATTCAATAAAGAACCAATTTTAGGTCTTCCAGGGCTGCTGCCTCAACTTTAGCATGCCCGAAAGCTAACAAAGAATATGAATTTAAATGAACAGGAAAAGGTGGCCATACCTTCTTTGAGTTTCCCTCAAGCTCCTTTCTTATGCCACCGATTACTGTTTGTCTAGCAACCTCACGACAAGCCATCTTTCCGGGGATGAATAATGGTAATGCATGCGGGGGAACAGAAGCCCCAAAAACTCTGAGATATGATAATTCAACTTCTACATACCAGTCAACTATAATGCTCAAATTCATCACTATACTGTTCGAGATCCTAGGTGGCGGGTGGCCGAAAATAGTGACATGCAGCGGTACCATCATCCAGTTGAATATTTCATATACGAAATCTGTCGCTTTGTTTTCCCACAATTTTGAATGATAGACGTGGATGGGCTTGCCCTCTGTTGGAGTCCAACTCCAGCTCATTAAGGGAAATGGTGTTAGAAAGCACACGACATCCATAATGTATGCAAACATAAAAAATGAAGAAATATTTCCGCTCTCCTTTTGCGCCTGATACTCTGTAACCCAACTGGTCAAGCTATCAGACAACATTTTTGCCCAGTCGAAGGAACAACCTTCGGTGACTTGATGTATTAGAGGCACCCATTGAAGGAAGAAATGTGAGGTGTCTTCTCTCCCGTATAATCTGCAAGTCATCATAGCTACATACTTGAGCTGTTGTTCCAAGGAAGCTATTGAATATATACCATTACTGTCTGCCCTGAACTTCGCAGGGTGAAAAACCCAATCTCTTATTAAGCTAGACATAGTCTTGTCATACTGCACACATTCCTTTTGTTTTAACTTCTCCAAGAATTCGGCATCATATGTAAGGTTGGACACTATGGGAAACTTGTACATAGCTTGCAGATGTTTAGGTATGAAAGTCCCGATGGTGACCTTCTTCTCATTGATGATGGTTCTGGTTGGTATGTCCACATGGTCTAATTCCCATCGGACCATATCATAGTAAGGGAGCAGTCGTGGCCTGGCTGCTACTTTATGCATTCTCGATTGAATGATGATCTTATATTTGGTGGTTATGTCGTCTTTTTCATTATCGCTGGAATCATCAGAATAATCCACTAATTCATCCTACAGAACATCAGAAATGAATGACCAGTTCGGGACAGAGTCAACACTTCGAGGTGAAGTATCAGCGACATTGTCCGAACCTTGTCCTGAAACCTCAACACTGGCTTTAGGCGCTTTTCGCGTGGCCATGACGGGAGATCCTGCTTTAGCTCTTCTGCAATAAAAATACGTATACATACAAAAATTAGCTCGCTGATAAAGTGTGCTCTACGTAATATAGAAATGAATTTATTATAACGAATAACAACTCTATATATTCAAAAACTCGGTAATTTTTAAGAACAGATCGGTCAAATCACGCTTAAAAATAAATTTAGCAATAAAAACCCAATCTTTATTTGTCGATTCGCCTTGTTTCTAATTAATGCTATAAATTTTGGCGGTTCGAAATGTCAGTGGGTGTAAGCAAGAATTAAGACTACCTCTTAAACTGTGCATGCATCAAATCATAGGAGATACTGGTTTAGCTTAATTAATCTGGCTTTACCAATAGTTAATTAATCTTTCGGTACTCGTTGTATCGGGAATTTTTGCTTTAACCCTTTGAACCTCTAACACCCGAAACTGCGATGATTGACTTTGGTTAATAAAAACATAATTGTGATTAGGTGCTTAATTAATTACATAATTATTTATATTGCCATATAGCGACTCGAAGCTTCGAAGGTATAATTTCCAGGAAGTTTGCATGCTGAGTTGCGAAACTGCAAGATCGCGATGATACGTTTTAATTAAAAGGGAGGATAAAATCAGATTAAGTGTTTAATTAATTATGTTCATATCTTTATCGTGACTTCGCGACTCGGGGCTTAGATAGTGTGGATTTTTAAAAGAGAACACGTCGAGTTGCGAATTTCCGATAGAACTTTAACATGGCTAAGCTTTTACCTTTAACCTTGACACCGGTTACTAAAACAAGAAATTTGTGGTTTCGGCTATCGGGGTTACGACAATAAGACTTTTGGATTTAAAAAACACCGAAATGCGAAAACTCGATGATGTTTAAGTGAGATTTAGGGGAATTTTACTCTCGTTACTGCCCTGGGTAAAATTTTAAAACTATTTCGTCGTTTCATTGCTCGGGACTCGTGAACTATGTGATCTATAACATCTGACATATGAAATCCCAAGATAGAACAAAGGGGGAAAAATATTTGACGAAAAGTAGAAGTCGCTTTGAGAGGACAATAACTATTGTTGCTCATTAGTCCTTGACCTATAGTAGAAATGGCAGCTTAGCAGAATCAAGGAATACTATCAGTTTCTTTTAAAGAAATTTTCTACTAAAAGGAAACCAGCTTGATGCCAGGAAATACTAAAGGAAGCAGAAAGGCTTTTAGCACCTAAGGGAATTTTCAAAGAAAGCAGAAATCAGATAAGTACTCTGACCTTATAGCTAAACTGAATCTTGTGATTGATTCAGAACCTTCCACATTTGAAATGTGGAAAAATGTTGTGATAGAAGAATATTGAAAAATGATGTATGGTCAGTGTTTCAAAGTCCTCGTGACAAATCAATGGTAACCTCCACTGGATTTATAAGGTAAAGCCTACAACAGATGGTTGTATTGAGGGTATATTTGTGACTCATGAAAGAAGGGATTATCTATGACAAGATCCCTACTTCTATCAAGATATTTTGTCACAATTGTTGTTGGATACTTCATCTGATAGATGTTAAGATTTCTTCTTCACACTGAAGTTAAACAAGAAGCTATCCATGGGAAATAAATCCCATGGATTATAACAAGCTCCGAGAGCTCGGTATGAAAGTATTGACAGAGTCTTGGTTTCATACTTATATAAAGATTGTCCAAAATATTCATGTCATCTTAGGATGATATGTTCCTTACAGGAAAGGAATTTTTTTTTTTTAAATCTCTTAGACTAAGAGGGAGCTCTTCAACAGAAGATGAAATGAAAGACTTGGGTCTTTTACATTACTTTTTGAGCTTGGAGGTTTGGCAGAAATCAGGAGAGATATTTCTCTCACAGGGTAAATATGCAGTTAATGTGTTTCGTAGATTTGGCATGATGGGCTGCAAGTCCATGACCACACCAATGATCTCTAATCTAAAGAAACTACGAGATTAGGTCACAGGTTCAGATCCAGAAGATCCCACCTTATATCGGCAGATAATTGAGTTTTTGATGTATCTCGTACATACAAGACCAGACATTTTTTATGCGGTAAATGCTCTCAGCCAGTTCATGTATGAACCGAAGCATATACATATGATTGATGTGAAGCATATTATGAGATATGTTTGGGGAACTGTAGCTTATGGTCTCAGATACACTTCCAATGGAGGTGTAATGCTCCATGGTTTTACAGATTCATATTGGATGGGTAGTATAGTGGATCGGAAGAGCACTTCTGGATATTGCTTCAGTTTGGATTCAACAATGATTTCCTGATCCAGCAGGAAATAGGGCTCCATAGCCCAAAGAAATGCAGAAGCAGAATACATTGCTACAAGTGTTGCTAGCAGAGAAGTAGTGTGGCTTAGGAAGCTACTTATAGACTTG
>JASDQU010012104.1:170190-183783 GCA_032191745.1 Picea mariana | reverse complement strand
GTTGTTACACGATTAATTGAAATTGTAACCTAAACCATTTTATTTAATTATCAAACATCTTTACGAATTGTAGCTTTGTAGGTAATAGTTAATGATGACCACAGCTTAGTTCATATATCACATCTCTACATAATTTATGTGGATTGAATTAATGACGTAACCATACAAGATAGCTATCCCTAAATACTAGGCTTTCCTTAGGCAATTACAATGCATCATTCTCACTTAAATATCACCTATCACTCTCGTCATTTTGTCATTTCCCCTCGTCATTATTCATTCCATTGTTAGGAATTGCTCCTACTTATTTATCATCTAGCGGAAGTATGAAAGGGTTTAACATAATAAAATATTAATGTAAATTATCTCAATTTGCTTAAATTTTGATTTTGTGATGATTACAACTGAAGTACACTTTAATTTAGTACCAACTTGCTTAAATTTTGATTTTGTGATGATTACAATTGATATACACTTTAATGTATTACCAATTTAAGAAAATTGATAATAAATTAATTGATTTTCTTTGTCATTAAAAAAAATTGACATTACGTTTTTTTGGTTTTCATGATTAATAATTTGACATTAGGTTTTTTTGGTTTTCATGATTAATTACTTATCAATATAAGTAATGTTACACATATTGTGAAATTGAAATTTAATGTATGTATTTGACTCTATTAATGATTACTACAATGCAACAAATATGCAATCTTCATATAAATTATAACAAAATATTTACCTATTGACACTAGACACTAGTACAACAATTAAGAGACATAACAACAAAAACAAAAATGATGTAAAAATGATGTATATTGAATTTAAATGGATTATTATATAATTTGTCATGTATTTTTTAGGTGGAAAAATTGGAGGAATTGGCTTGCAGGGCTTATTTTAGGGGCAAGTCATAGTTTGATGATTTGAGGTTTGGAACCTTCTAGAACCATTTTGAGGCATCAAATGAAAAATTTTGGGGTCAAAATTTTGTGAGCATAGCTTGCAGTACCTCAAGGATGTTATACACATCGAAAGATTTCCAACGGTGTGAAAATCACCTCAATCAGAGTTTGTATGTAGAAGTTAGGCAACTCACAAGTTGACCTATGTTGTTGACCATCGTGGTATCGAGTGGTTTCCACGTCAACCCCCATTACTCACACATATGAGATTAGTCACATGTGGATTTTCAAGAATATTATAGAGGGTCCAAAAATATAACACTTATTGAGGGTTGAGGCATGCACAAAATCTAGCCCTAACCCTAGATACCTATTGGGCTACGTTAAAATATTGGGTGACTAGAAAGAGAAGGGGTTCCATTCTTTTATTATTGTTATTGTTCCATAGTTGAGTAGAGCGTCTAAGAGTGGGATATTGAAGAAGAATAGAGGTTCTAGAAGATTTTGTAGCATCCATTTAAGCCATAGTGTCTCTGGAAACTCCATCATGAGAGCCCCCTTTCTTTGTACTTGCATTTCATAACTAAGAAAAATAGAGAAAAACATAGACCTCACCTTCTAACTGGGTTTTCTCCCATATTAAATTTCCCACATCACATTTTTTGTCAATTTAAGTGAATGGTGTGTTCATTTTCCAACTCTTTCATTTAAGTTTCAATTATTTCCATAAATTTGAATATTAAAATAATAATAATAAATTCGAAATCTAATATAATAAACTACATAATAAATTATTTCATAATATTATAAAATTTGTTGTGATGAACTATTCCAATGAAATATCTATAATAATTTGCAGATTACTTATATAAAGTCAAACAATACAACCTCAATGAAAAAAACACACATCAAACATAATTAAAAAACTACAAACATTGTATTCCAACATAAACAAGGTTGGGATGATTCAACTTTATTGTGACGATGTAGATTCTCACACTAAGAGAATAGCAAAATGAACACACATCAAAATTATTTATGCAACAGATGCATGGTTCAATACTAAGTACAACACCCCAAGAGAGTTATGTGGCACATCATGAGTACTTTTATTCGTTTTAAAAATATACACTATAGGGAAACACCATAGGTGACGCCATGGTAGTGTATTGTAATAGTGATTCACTATTGATGGTTAGTTAATGGGTGTTAATTCATTTTACTAATGTGGTGTGAGATAAATCACTCTAGAATCCTTACTTTATATGCAACCCTTATAATACTATTACCATATTCTAATTGATTTTAGGAAGCATATGTTCAGCATATCTATATGATATTTATACATGGATGCATTATAATCTCACAAAATTTGTGTCATGGCATTGGTAATTTAATGCAAGGTTGTGTTCTCATATTTTTATCTAAAAACAGAAATTTATCTTCGATAAAAATACATGTCAAAAAATCAATTAATAGCATTGTTATTAGTTTTATGAAAATATCAAATACTAACTATGGTCATGTTGACTTTAGGTTTAGGTGGATACATTTAAAGAGATACATGTCATAAGCTTCATAATGTAATAGTAAAAATTATTTATATTTTAGAGAAAGAGTTTTTTACTAGTTTTATGGATCCTTAGGTTCATCTTTTGGCATGTTTGGTTGAAGAAATTTCATTAGTTATTGTAGGGATTTGTAGATGGATATTTTTTCTAAAGAGGTACATGATAATATTGAAGGGTTTGCAAGATAATGAGAATATATTGAAGGGTACATAACCAAAGGTTGTATTGTCCATGAATCTTTCTTTTTGTATCTGAGTTTCTGAAACAAATGCATATAGATGATCCACTCATGCAGGATGGTGATCATGATGAAGAACAATTAGAAACAAAGAAACTCAAAAAAAATGGAGAAAAATGGGTTATGAGAAGTAATATAATTATTTAACAAATATATAGTTATAATTTTATTATTTAATGGATGCATTTTTTCATTGTAAAAAATGATTAATATTAAGTACTTATTAACATTGTATATGAGGGTGAATGGGATAAAAGTAATAAATTCATTTTGTTAAATATAGAGGCTACTAGGAAATGGATGGAAATGTTTGATGAGATGTGTAAAAAATGATAGGAATATACAAAATTGTTTAGAAGGTTAAACCCTCATATTCCACTCCTTGAAGAATTACATTATCAATGGCACGTCAAGTGCACAAAAGAATGTGTGAAGGATACAATTCATAAATTAGGACTAAAAACAAAACTAAACTACCTCCCACATAGGGTGTTAGGGGTGCATTCAAGAAGAGGTGGCACTTTTTAGGTTGACAGACATGTGGCAATAGTAAGAAATGATGGATGTGCATGTGAAGAAGGGAGGAGGTATGTTGGACACCATTATCATTTGTATATTTAATTTGATGTCCAATTATCCACCTTACTTGATAATTAATCCATATATTGCATGAATGATGAGGTTGCATGGCCATGGTCTTAATAAAGAAACACAGGAAATTAAGATTATGAAGTTGGATTCCGTTAGAACTCATGCAACATATGTGAGGTTAATTTGTTTTATGTTTTTATTGTATTTCCTTTATGTTTCTTATGTGTTTCTAGGTTAATCTTATATTTCGTTAGGTGTTGTCAAGTGGGGAAATGATTGGAAGGAGTCATATTTTCCTCTTCTTGCTTGGTTGGTGGTAGGGGGAAAGACCCATTTCCATTCAAATATATGGTTGGTGGCATTATTTAGTTGCGTGATAATGGTTCTAGTTGAAGTCAGTATGTTTGAAACCTAGCGATTTATAGTCTATAGCCCTATTGACACTTGAATCCGTCAGGACCAAAACGAAAACCTCATAAGGATACGAGTCCTCCTGAATTTTTATAGATGTGCTACTCCTCTCTGTTTCATGATATTCTTTGAATTCTAGATTTCCAAAATGATATAGGACTTTGAGAAAGTCCACTATTATATTCAAAGAAAGATAAAAGTTGTAGAAAATAAAATGTTTTATTTTAAAGAGGATTCCTGAGAGATGACCAAGAACCTCATACATCACACATTTGAAAACATAAGTAAAATTTCCTTTCATCCATCATAGCAAAAATAAAGATTTCTGATCACACATAAAAATAAAAGAAGTTGATCCATACACATAAGAGAACTTTAATAGAGTAGACACATGTGGAGCTCAAAGGAATAAAATGATAGACCAATCTCAAATATTTTATACTCAAAACTCATATTTATAAAACATCGTCAAAACTGATCCTGACTTAGTTCTCTTGGGATTTCTAAAAAATAGTGAAGTCTATTACAATACTTTGAAATTAAAATGTGTTTATCTAGAGGACTGGGATTATGGCTCCCGCGGATCATAAAAGTAAATATAAAAAAGAAATAGACTATGGAGAGAAGATGGTGGGTGAAGACAGAGTAGCAAGACCTGGAAGGAAGACAAGAAGAAGTTATCAGATTTCGGTTAAACCTTTCTAATCAAAGAAGAGGAGTAACTGATGAAAACATGATGAGGAAAGAAAAATGTGATTTGCATAAACTAACTATGATGGTATATCTCTTTTTTCACTTTCTTGTTGTTGTCCTTTTATTTTCCTTGTTGATAGTTACAGGAACTATCTCAATTGTTGTTTATTGGCCCTCTTTAGTTAATTTATCAATTTCCCTCTTAACCCAATCTTCAATGTAATTCCTCATTGACACAACATTTATTTCAGGCCTAATTTTGATATTAAACAATTCACCTTCTAAATATCTTAGGTCATGAGAAATGTCGTGAATTGAATCCTCAATATCTTGATTTTTCATAGAACAATCAATAAGCCAATTATCTATCTCTTCTTCACTGTATTCAATTATGCCATTAAACTTCTTAGTTGATAATCCCTTTAATATCTCCATGTGTTCATCAAATTGTTTCCTTGTCATAAACATTGAATTGAAAATTAATTTAGGATCTTGCACCTCACCAGTGCTTCCTTCTAAATCCATCTCTGTGAGCCTTCTGAATAATTCTTCTTTTTTCACTATAGCTACATTGCATGCTTGGACAATGTTTCTCAAATTCTTGATCTTTTCTTTCCAACAGGCATTTAGTTGTTTGATCCGACTAGGATAAGGCATATCTTCTTCTCTCCTTTTCAATTCTATCATGTTTGAGACTTTTATCCCAAATGGTAAAACAACATTTGTGTAAAATTGACACAGCCACACCCTCACTGGCACGTCCGCTCCCACAGGACCTTCTTTCTTCTCGGCCCGAAGAAATTCGAAAGTTCTTCTATTTCCCTATTGGGAAATCTACACCCACAGTTCTCTTCTCTTCGATCCCCTTTTCTGCACTCGGAGGATCGGGACTTCGCGGCTTTGCGAGTTCACTGTCGATCACTATACTCTCAGATCCCCGAGACCCGATATGTCAGTCAACGCTGACTTTTCTCTTAACCTGTCGAAACTTTTGTATTATCGTGATTTCGCCACTTGCGACTTCGCTACTCGCGAGGTTGAATAACTTCTACGTCGACTCTCAATGTCTGAGATGCTGAAACTCGCGATCTCGTTCCTTGGCGACTTCGCTTCTCGCAAGGTCAAATAACTTCTACGTTGACTCGCGATGTCCGAGATGCCGAAACTCACGATCTCGTTCCCTCGCGACTTCGCTTCTTGCGAGGTCAAATAACTTCTACGTTGACTTCCGATATACGATATCACGAGTAGATCTGACGGTCCTCGTGAATCAGAATGAAAGCTCCTGCCCTCCTTAGCTTCGAACCTCTTCCATACCTGCACTGTAACCTCCTTGCACCTCCGCAAGATCCAACCGCCCTCGGAGCTTCGTAAACTATCCTCGGAGAAGTTCGTCCGTCCGTTTCTTCCTTATACAATCCACGAAATGACGAACCGTTCTTCCACAGAACTCGTCACCCTGCGCGCAAACCTGCAGTGTTACTTGCAACCTTCAAGACACAACCTTCTTGCTTGTTCTTCAACAGATTTGAAGGTCTATCCCTCCTGAACTTTCTTCCGGATTCTAGGTCCTTCGAAAGAACTCTTTGCACGCACTCCTTGCGGAAAATCTTCAACCACGACTAAGTGTCGAAGCCTTCGACCCTGCGCACTCCTGCAGCAGCAGTCTTTCAATCCCTTCGCTCAGAATCAAAACTCTGAGACTTAGCTAGGCATGTGCACTTCTTGCATGGCTCCTTCGTGCCCAACTGCACTCTGAGACGAATGGAAACAAAAGTTATCTCTCACTGAACCCTTCTGTCAACGCACTCCTTGCAGGAATCCCTTGGCTCAATGAGAGAAACAATTGAAACTCATTCACTCTTTCTCTCAGACTTCAATTCAACCATGAAATCACATACACAGCATATAAAAGCAAATGTATGATAGGAAGCTAACATTCATGAGAATAACATCAATACACAGAGAATAACACAAACCATGAAATTGAATCAAAAGCTCTTTCTATTAATTCAATGTCTGTACATGGGTGTTCTTCATACAATTCTCTGCGTGCTCCTCTCTTCCGAATGCTCCATCTCAATAATATTACAATGTACAAAGGAGGGTGTCTATATCCGTTTTCCCTCTTACGCTCTAAAACTATCAAATCTAGAAGTAAATGTTCTATCTACTTGCATTAAATCTATTAAATGCCGACTATCTACTAAGGACGAGAGCTATCCGCTCAAGGTCCATTTACAATATACAAATGCACCTTCATAAATGGATTCATTTAAGACTTGCACAACAATCCCAAAGTGTTTTCAAAATTTGTGTTGGCTTATCCAGCTGTCCTCTGCTTCCGCGCTGGCTCGCTTGATGACTTGTCGATGCTCCTGCATCAAAAATCCTTCTTCATTCTTAAAATCATCTTGGAGATACTCATGAAATGCATGTTCCCTTGAACCAAAAGAAAAAATATTCGTGTATACCTCCCAGGCCTCTATTATCAATGACACTCTCTTTTTAATGTTTTTCTCGACATAATTTCAGACTGTTGTGAGCAAACTTGAAGATCCTTTTAACTTGATACTATGTGTAGTTGGTTTAATCATTGTCAAAGGACTGGACAGGATGGAAAGCGACCTCAAGTCAGTTTCCAATTCTTTGATATTCTCTTTTAATTTGGCATTTGCAGCCTCTATACCGTCAATAGAGTCGTCAAGTGCGTCCCCGGTTTCCCTATGAATTTTGGAAATCTGGGATGGTCGGTCGAACTCACGTGCATGAAAAATGGAATACTTTGGAACCTGACACCCACAACGAGGATAAATGTTAAGTGATGGTTGAAATGTAGATCATGGAACTTGAAGTGAAAAGTGAGGGTAAAGAAAAATGGAGAGTGAATGTTTGAACCCACGAACCCGTGAACTTGAAGAAAAAGTCCAAGTGTTGAAACAAACTTATGAATGAGTAAGTGGATGGAAATGAAATCCCACCAACCTGTGAACCCGTGAATTGAAATATGGCTAAGTATAGTAGCCAGAAAGGGAAAAAACAGGGGATAAAAGGAAATGGGAATAAGGCGAAGTATAGAAGGGGGAAAATCAATGGAGTAAAGAAGTGGGGAAAATAGGATGTGGAAGGAAAACATGGAAACATGAAATGGTCTTAACAATCCCATGGTAATCATTTTGGGGGAAGTCTATTAGTGGAAATGAATGACAATTAGGTTGAAGAGAAGAGTGTGGTAGGTGTTGGAAAGACCAAAAAAGATCTAGGTGAAGCCCTCGGGCTTGTAAAAACCAAAACAAAAAGGGTCCTCCATAAAAATAAAAAATAAATATCATATCTAAATTGGAGGCCATGGACACAATAGAGACATTACATAAGAGGTTTTATAGCTCAATCAAGGAGGAAGTGGAAATAACTTAAAATTTGGTTAGGGAAAGTTTGGTAACACCTCCACTAAAACTATTGATAATAATCTCTTAAACTAGATTCCAGAAACAAGATATTTCAAAAGTGTTCTCAAAGTCGAGACACCAAATACCTCAAGATGGTAGAACTCTACTATAAAAACAAAAACTTTTACTAGGTAGGTGGTAGAACAAAAGGGGACTCAACAACAGGTCATTCTATACAAATTGGACTTTATGGAAAGAATATATGATGTCTTGGTCAAATTAGTATGGGGGATTGAATTGGTTGTGGAGGAGAAAAATTCTAATGACCAAACTCAAGGAATAAAGGCTCATGAAGAAACTTAGGCAGTTTACATTTTGTAAAATCATCTTTAGAGGTTGAGGACTAGTAACCCCAATGTTAGGCCTAAGTTCTTTTTGTCTATATTCTTAGTCTATCTTAGAATGAGAAATTCTTTTTCCCAATATCATAGGGAAATCTGGCTTCATATTAGTAATATGTCATATAAGTAGATTTGTTCTTTTCTCTAGTGTTGTATCATGCCCTATGAGGAAAATAAGCTATAGTATAGAAAATAATGTTAGTAGGCTAGATTATCATAGGTTGAACCGTTAAGAGCTCAAACTTGAGAATGGAAAATATATACTTGTTTGTATATTATTAATGAATGAATATCTAATTTACAAAAAAAAAAAAAGAGCAAGGAAAGGGAACTACATACAATGAATAGAGGAATTGGATGCAAAATGATGGTACCTGTGGATCATGGAGTTGACATCATAAATTTAAATTATATGTATTTATGCATTTTTACAAGTTTAAGAATAATTATTGTTTTTAATATGAAATTTTGTTTATGAAAGAAGGTACAAAAATATCCTATGATATGGTATATGCTCATCATTTTACAATGGAGAGGGAAATTGTGACAAGCAAACATGTGATTTGGGAGTGTATTTTTCATTTTGATCAAACAATTCATGCAAGTTAAAGAGGTATATACTCGATAGAAGGATAACTTGATTATGTTTGCACAAGACATGAGATAATTGAGTTGTATTATAATTCCTTTAAATGTTTGGTCTAATCTTTTTAATAGAAGGAAATCTTGTTAAACATGGACTAGATAGTGAATTATATTCCATTGACTTATGTAGAGAAATGTTATCATCTTAGACAAAACCGTTTGTGCTTCTAGAACACTATGAATTGGTTTCCTTCCATCTTGATTTATTTGATGAAAATATGTGGCTTGCTATTCCTTGTATACCTAGGGGAAAAGGGGTTTTGATAATGTATATGTTGTACTTGTTGCACAATGTCAAGAAAATGAGGGGTAGTAAATGTGGAATTTGGAGTGTAGTGATGTCAAGTATATATATATATATATATATATTGTGTGTGTGGTTTGATATATTTATTTTGTGAATTTTAATGAATCAAAGTCTGTAATTGATGGTGTATATGTTAATGAATCAAAGCTTGTAATTCATAATTTATATTTTAATGAACAGAAATCACCCAATGTTTGGCTCAACCAATGGGTACAAAAAATTATCACCACAAGATAAAGTACAATGATAAAAACCACTAAAATTTGAGCATTTTGATTACATAATTATATCATCTCCAATATCTTCATTTCTCTTCTTTGATAGCTTCAATGACTAGGTAAATGATATATATAAATACTTGCATGAATTCAGTCAACTATGATATAGTACTAAACACATTCGATTATCATTCTAATTGGTAATTTATTATAATTTTTAATATTATTAACTTATTAACTAACTATTCATATTACTTATTATTAATGATTATTATAATTAATATTAGTTATAATAAATTATATTAAAGATAATATAGTTTAACATTATTCAATTAATTTTAATAATAATAACATATTATTAAATATATAAATATTTATTATTATAATAATAATAATGGTTAATAAAATATTTTTGAGCTCATATAATTTGTTTGTTATTAAATCAGACATATGAAGGTATCTCAAAGAACTCCAACAAAAGACATTGAAAACTTGTAATTATAACAAGGTAATATTTTATGATGAATTGAATCATCAATACCACATTTACATGTGTGTCCCCAAGCTCCACATGTAAATTAGTTGCATTGTTTCCTTATTAGTCCCTGCCCTTCGGGTTGTAGGGACTATAGTAATCGATTCTCTACTTTTGTATTGATCTTGCATGAAAATCAATGAACTTTTATTGTTTTAACATAAAGTTTGGGAAAACATGTAAATTTTTGAATCTACATTTTATTTTTTATCCTAAGTTTACAGTTTGAGGTCTTATTTGTCCTCATGTCGAGGCCAACTTAGGATAAATTTTCCATAATTTAAGGAGATTCAACTTTAAATGAACTAGTTTCAACTTTAAATGAACTAATACTAGATGTGGTGTCTAGAATTAGTTCATAACATTAGATCTTTACGTTTTCTCAAATGCATTTATCTCATAGCCCATATTTTTGGCATCCATTTTTCTTACATGTAGAACCCTTTTTCTTACACGTAGAAAACATATAGAAAATCGCTTTGCATGACAAACAGACTGCATGACACAGACGTGTCCATGAGGGAAGCATAGCCAACCCTCTATTTCCTCCTCTCTTGTGGCTTTTCTTTCTTCATATTTTCTTTCTTCGGTTGGGCATTCTCCATACTGTTTCTTAGCACTAGTTCAATCCCATGGATTTTCTTTCTTTTCTTTCTTCAAATTAGTGTTTTGTATATTTCATTGGTTCAAGACCATTATGATGTCACCGCCTTCATCACAGAAGGGTGACCACAAGGCTATGATGTCATTGCCTTCATCACTTTGACAAGATCGCCAAAGTCACAGGAGCACTTACTCGGTGTGTTTCCCCCTTGTGCTCAGGGTTCCGACTTTGCATTTCCCCCTTCAGCTCAGCATCCAGAATCTGATCCCCTTCATTCCATTATGCTCAGTCTGAGCCATTGATCGACACTATGGACTCTGAAATGATTTTGGTTCTAACTATGCATTTTCCCCTTCAACTCAACGTCCTTAATATGAGCGCCTCCATTCCCTTCTGCTCCCTCCTAGCCATTGATCTGCACTATGGGAATTGAAATGATCTATATTGTAGAAGGATGAAACAAATATGTTACAAGCAACATATTGGTGATTAAATCTATAATTGGACTGCATCAACTCTGTCCTAGTGAGTACCATTACATGTTTGAATTTTTCAGAATTATTTTTTATCTTAAATATTATGTTATAGTGTCTGTGTATTTGATTTTTTTTCAAATAATTCCACTAAGATTGACATTAGTGTATGAATTTGTAGAAAGTTAAATTTGAGTAAAAAATTAAACCAACATCCAAAATTTGCTTATAATTTCAAAACTGACCTTTAATTTCCTCGTTGCAAATTAGTCAATATCCACTGATACATTAAATACTCCATCATTTTATGCACATACAATTTCTAGGACAAAGGAGTATCCCTATATGAAAGCAAGGGCGACTTTATCTGGGCATTTTATGCATAGAAAATTTATGGGCCAAAGGAGTATCCCTATCTGAACGCAAGGGTGGATCTATTTGAGACTGCTGCAAGGATACTCTATTGATGATCATCAAGAAGAGTTAATTCATAATGCTCACTAAGAAATAAAGGCCAACCATCCCTCTCAGACTAAGTTTCTCTCGCTCCCCTCACCCTCAGACCCATTTAATGTGGGTTATCCCTCTCAGACTGGTCAAAACACCAATTTTTAATCGATGAGTTTGTTGCATTATGTCGGCGGTGTTGTATTATCAACCAAATAACTGGATTCCAACAAGAACAAATTCTTCACCACATGATTTCAAAAGTAGTCAACTGCTAGACCTTGCACATTTGTTTACATGCAACGAATATGGCATTCTTCGAAAACCATTAAGCCACCACAATGATTCTTGAAAATCCCCTTACATTAGGTGGGGTGAGATGAAATCCATATAAAATTCATGTTCATGCTTGTTGGATGAAATCCATGCTCACGCTTGCCGACGGTCCAACTGGAATTGGCAGAAACGTGTTCTCTTTTTAATCCTGCTCCCCAAACCTTGACCTCCCTTTAGCTCGATCGCTTGATATTTGAAAAAAGTATTGAAATAGCCCCTCTTAACCCATATACCTTTCCTGAGTGGTTTTCTTGGCATAGTTTACAACAATCCATGCAACAACTTGTTCTCTGTTTGATCATTCCTCCCAAATCCTACCCCTCCTTTACTTTTCCCGGTTGATCTCATACCACTTTAGCTTGCTTTGAGTCTTGAGGAAGATTTGTCCATGCCACCAATTTTTAACTAAAATCTCTTCCCACATGCAGACAACAGGACTAGTAAAGCGAAGTTGTTCCCACAGGCAGACAACGAGACTAGTAAAGAGAAGTTGGTAGGTGTTAGGTGTGTTGCATGCAGATCACAACCACTGAAATGTGTAAGCACTGAGAAAATAAGTTACACTCTTTTATTTTCCACCACAATCCCCAATTTTATAAAATAATTATTAATCCTCGGTATCATAAAAAAATTATTAAATAACATTATTTTAAAAATATGTTTTTTTAAACTTTAATTCTATTATTTATCAATGAGTGCAAGTGGCAATGATATGGTGAGAGATTCAGGTGGTAAAAAAGTTCTGATCACACGTAGAATAAAGATGCATAGTTTAACTGTTTCTTAATAGGTCATCTCATCACCTATCAAACCACGACTCATAAAAGCAATTGGTCTCTCAAAATCTGTCTACTCGGTAATTTCCTGCACCTACAATGCTATGATGCTCACAGTTCCACTAGTCTCGCCTCTCTCCTTCATGCATGAGAAAGTGAAGGGAAGACAGTCTCTATGAATACTATATACTGCACCTATAATGTTGAATGACCAGATACTGTCGCTGAGAGGGGTGGGGGTGAATCGGTGACACAACAATTTTATCAATTTTTCTTTTAATGAAATCAATATTTTAACACAATATTTTATCGTGGAACCCAATTTGGAAAACCACAAACACTTTTCTATTAATTGCAAAAAAAAAATTACAAGTTACATAGAAGGAAGATGTTCTTTCTCTTAGATCAACACCCACTGATCAGGATGCACCCACACCCTTGTTCACTAGCACCAACTGGTAGGAGGGTTCATCCCCTTGTTTATTCAACTACAACTGACAAGGAAGCACCTACTCCCCGGCAGGCTCCAACCTTCCCTTGCACCTCCCAACTACCCTTAAGTTTTGAATCTGGAAAACTTATGTATCATGTCTTGACTGCTCCTCTCTCTGATTCTTTCATTTAATATTCAATGTATCTGTTGCAGTCCAATAAACATCTTCTATTTAAAACACTGGATTCCATAGCTATTGCTCTGTCTCCTTTTGTTCTTGATCTTCAATAATACATTGACAGTCTCACTTTTCTAATTCACATCTCAACATATTTATAAACCTTTAAACTTTTCAACACAACTCTTCATAAACAACATGTATGTTCATTTAATATTACATAACCCTTTTTTTTAAGTAACACAGTAATTAACACGACTTTTCATAACCACACATCATTTAAAAAAACATCTAACCTGTTTTTCATAAATCGATCACATGTATGAATCGATTTATTTTTAACTCGATTCCATATCTCTACAAATATTTCAGAAACCGAGTTCTGCAGAGGCGTTTTCTTCAACCCATTTACATGTGAACAAGGGTGCAAAAACACAGGCTA